>VZRF01004963.1:513450-711198 GCA_013396875.1 Vireo altiloquus
TAATAACATTAATAATAATAATAACAATAATAACGATAATAAATCTCTCGCTGCAGACAGAAACAAACCTTGGGAAGAAAGGCCAGAGCCCCTTTGGGTGTGGTCTCTCCTCTCCCTGGAGCGCTGGGGGGGGAAAGGGCCCCCCTTTTCGGGCCGATGAAGAAGCCTCTCAGTGAAGTTCCGATGTTCTGATGTTCTGAACGAGTCCAAAAGAAGGAAAAACAAAAAGAAACCCAAAATCCCAAGAAAAACTCCGTCTCTCCCTTCTCCCGGAGAAAAAAAAACCGAGAGCCCGCTGAAAAGCCAAGAAGGTGCTTCCTCCCCTCTCTGCCACAGCAGCCTCAACAGAGAGGAGTAGTGACCTTGGAGCACAAGAACTGCTCTGAAAAAACTTTCTCTGGCTGTTTTTTTCTCTCCCCTCTCAGGCTCAGTTTAAAGGCACAGAATAGCATAAAATTCATTTTTCTGGGGACAGAGCAGACGATATAGGATATCATAAAATCACTCCAAGACACTACTGTTTACTATCTAACGAATATTTCTTCATATGCAAAAATCAGTTAAGTATCGAAGTTTCTCTTTTTGTTCCAATTGACATCATACCTAGGACTCTGTATTTGAGTGATTGTAACAGTAGATGTCTAAATATGCAGAAGAGAGCATTTATATACCCACAACTTCTTATGAATTCTTAGTACAGTAAAGGTAGTTGTGCTGCATTAAAAGTGATGTTACAAATGATCTTTTGTGGGAAATGCATTGTATTTATAATGCTGTAAAAATAAATCAGAAGTTTGATGCGTGGTGTACAGCCTTTGTTAAACAGAGAAGGTGATGCTGATGCAGCACCGGCCTGGCCGCTCAAGAGATCAGAGAAGTGGGAAGGTCTTCTGCCCTTGCCCCGCTTGNTTACCCACAACTTCTCATGAATTCTTAGTACCGTAAAGGTAGTCGTGCTGTATTAAAACGGATATTACAAATGACCTTTTGTGGGAAATGCTTTGTATTTGTAATGCTGCAAAAATAAATCGGAAGTTTGATGTGGGGTGTACAGCCTTTATTAAAGAAAGAAGAAAGGTAATGCTGATGCAACACCAGCCTGGCCGCTCGAGGGATCAGAGAAGCAGGAAGGTCTTCTGCTCTTGCCCCGCTTGCCCGGCTAGGGAAGGGGTAGGATGCCTGCCGGCTGCTAGAGATACAGGGGCTCGCTCGCAGGTCTCCCAGGCACGTGAGACAGTGAGGCAAGACAGCCCTTTGGTTGCTAGATAACCTGTTTGTTGCACAGTGCCGGAGGTGGAAGCACAGGAAAAAGCCGAGGAATTGAGAGGAGGGAATAAAAGGCAGACTCTCTTGCCCGTAAAATCCAGGAGAAGCTTTATTCCGAAGAGAGCTGACAGAACAGCACTCCTTGCAACGCCACGGAGAACCGACAAGAAGAAACACAACACACAGCCTGCACTGAGTTTTTAAAGGGGGGTGGTACAAAGGGAGGGTACAAACCGAGCACCATTCGGGGCTAAGATGGGGCGGAGTTGGGGGAGGGTTTTCATGACTTGGGACCAATAGAGTAAACACAGAGGTGACTGACTCTGAGGGGAACCAAAGGGACGTCGAGGAGAGGAGAAGGTTCTGGACAGAGGGGCAAGGAGCAAGGGAGACTGACAGGCTCCTCGGGAGGGGTGTAGGTGATGGATGGGGAAGACTCTGGAAAAAGGGGAGGAGGCACACCCGTATACAGTATTGCAGGGAGGAACTTAGGAGGAGCTAAACGGGGATACAAAACTTCACTTACAGAATGGGGGAAGGTGGAATAAACCATCACCTTAAGGTACAATTAAAACTCACTGAAATTTCCCAGAAATGTCAGGGCAAAGCCCAAAACCCACCACCACAGAAAAGAGATAAGGAACATTCAGGAACAGAACCATACAAACTTGCTGTCGGAGGCATTTTGCTTCAGAAAACAATTCTTACCTCAGAAACAGACTACTGAGGAGAAAGAGCACCCCCTTTCCTAAACTGGAGCTTTTTGCTGCCTGCCTAAGTTCTCCCTAGCATTCTGCCTTACTCGACGTACAATATAAATAACTATATTTCAGCAATGATCTTAGCATAAGGGATACAAAAGTGGTTTCTTAAACAGAGATGAAAAATTGGTTTATAAAAATAAGAGCAGGATATTTTCAGACAGCAAAAGAACATCCTATGTGTTCTAGCTAAACAATGCTTGGGAAGAACAGCCTCTGGAGAACTTGAAAGGGCTTGTTTGAAGGTTTGCTTCTCATTTCACTTTACACTAAAGAAATGATACAAGAACTGTTTAAGCGTTGAGCACAAAGGATAATGTTTTCATCTTCTGATTTCATCCCCAAGAGCTCTGTTCACAATGCTTAATTTACTGCCCCAAACCCACTGGCATAAGAGTAATGAGGGATTCAGACCACCTACTGTTCAGGGCTGCCAGACAGACCCCATATAGAGTTGTATCCTGCAGCATAGGGCTGCCATGTACAGTAGGTAGTTGAAATACAGAGCCAAGTCTGCAAGCGGAGAGTGCTGGAGAATGTTGGTAGGAGGCCTAATATTCTTCATTGCCAGTCTGTGGAACTATCTGAATCTGGAATTTCCTTCCTAGACAAAGGAATCTCCTTTTAGATAAGAATATTTTCCTGGTTGAGAGAGAAAAAGATGAATTTGCTTTTAAAAGCAATCTATTAAGCAACCAGTCTCTGACTTCAGTTTGGGCCGCGTGCTTTCTTCTGGAAGGTGTCCAAACCAGAGATCATCTTTCATATCCATTTCAATATCTGTGGCATCAGTTTAAACCAGTGTCTTAGGATTCTAATGCCTTTGTTGTAGAGAAACTACCAAAAACCTAACAAAAAACCTGTCTTTGCATGTAGTATTCTAGTTCAGTCAACTTTAACGCAACTTTGAAATTAGGACTCTTTAAAGAGTAACTACTTCAGTGATTATGATTTTTACCATAATAATGGCTTATGAATTTTTTTGTATTTTACGATGTTCTCACTCTTATATCCTGAGCAACTCCGAAGATGGTTTTGCTTTGCTCTATAAGGAGAGTAAAAATCCTCAGAAATGAGGGAAGAGAATAATTGTTGCTTTTGTTCAAATAATTTTATCTAAATCAGTTGATACACTTGCAAGGCAATATGAATCATTCTGTTCAAAAATAAACAGAACTGGTGAAATTCCTGGATTATCTTCTGTTTTCCTCAAATAAAGAAGAGTTTACTCCCTCACAAGTCTTCTCACACTATTCCTTAAGCAGTAGTGCTTTGATACTGCTCTGAGGGTGACAGATGGGCTTAGGGGAAATGTGTTAACCACTGAACGACTTTCATTCTCCACCCTGTCCCGTTCAGTGTTTATGTGTTCATTCAAGGAGAAATAATAGGACTTTGTGGAGCCTTTGCCAACAATAAACAGACAAGGCCTAGTTTTACTGTTACCAAGCTGTGATAGATAACAGCATGGCACATAACTTCTTTAAGTATGTGGCCAACACAGACACATAAGGTAGGTGGATGTGGTGGGGCGTTTTAAGTTTAATAATTTTGTTAAGCGCTTCGGTTATATTTTAATGTTTTGTTAAATGTTTATTGTTTCCCCTGTTCAGAATGGTTTGCCCCGACACCCCTGTTAAATCCTGTAAAGTTCTGTAATCCTGTTATCCCCTCCCCAGATCCTCCCACAAGTTGCTTTATACGGGTATGCCTCCTCCCCTTTTCCAGCTCTTTCCCTGCTTGTCACCCTAAACCCCGGCCCCTCCAGTTGTCAATCCTCCCAAATTGTAAACAGCCACTTTGGAATTCCCCTTCTCCCTCAACGCCCCTATGGCCTTTACAAACATCAGTTATCCTGAGTTATGCCCCATTGGTTTCAAGTTCTGTGAACCCTCCCCTGCCTCCTCCCCTCCATGATTCCCATTGGCTTCTAGATTGTGCCCTCCCCTAAGACAACCCCCCTTTAAGAACCCCTGCACAGTCTGGTTGGGGCTCTCTGTGCCAGTTCCCCTGAGGAGCTTGAGGGTGTGCTGCGTCACCCAACACCCCCAGACTTCGGAATAAAGCTAGCCTTCTTGGATATACTGGCACAAGAGTTCGGCTTTCTTTCCTTGCCCCAGTCCTTCGGCGCTACAGGAGCATAGAGTGCTGAGCAGCCAGAGCTGTTTGCCAGGTAACCGAAAGCCTGCCACTCTAGGCTGCGGAGCTTAGAGCAATCGGAGACTGCTGGCGTGCTCTTAATATCGACGCGCGCAAGAGGTAGAGGCTTTCCAGCGACTAGCCAGGCAGGTGAGGCAAGGCACGAAGCCCCTCACCCACGTCACCCCTGAGCAGCCAGACCCTCATGTGCCGCGTCAGCTGGCACCCAACGTGGGGCCCTTTGTGGGGGCATTCGGACCCGACAGGGAGACCTGCAGCTTCGGGAAGGGAGCAGCGCAGGTCCTGGTGCATCAGCAGTCTCTGTGCCTGCACCTTGACTTTTGTCCAAGAGTGCTGCCGGAGACACGGAAGAGACAACCCTTCAGCACCTGGAAGGACCTCTTCCCAGGACTGAGGACCCTGCCAGAAGATTCTAATTTCCTGACCTGCTGCAGACTGCTAGGAGAGCGGTGAGTGACTTGTGTTGGGGACGGGAGGGTCCCTGAGTGAGGTAGTTTTGGCGGGTTTGGGGAATGGCTTATTTTGAGTTTTTATTTTATCGGAAGGCAGGGGCGGAATCCCAGTAGTGGGAGGGCAGCAGCAGTCATGGGTGCTCAACTGTCTGCTGCTCAGAAAGATGTCTATCACCAAGTTGGGGGTATGGGGGTATCCTTTTTTGTTCAGGGATAGAGTTTAGAAAGACTGAGTTAAAGAAATTTGTAAGATGGATGTTTGCTCACCTTCCTAACGTTTCAGTTAACAAAATTCATGATTTAGGTTTTTGGAACCTGATCAGCGCCAAAATGTCCAAGATGAGTGTTAAGAGCGACCGATCAGGGGACAAGTATTTTCAACTGTTGATGAAGATTAGAGTTGCTGTAAGCAACCGGGGAGATGGGAGGGTGAGCAAACACTCCAAAACCAGGACCCCAGTTACGCCGTGTTCTGTTCGCTTTGCTTCCCCAGTTGTTTCCCGTACCCTGTCTGCCTCGTCCCTAGACCCTCTACCCCTACTCCGAGTAGGTCGAAGGGAGAGAGACAAGAACAAAAGAGCTTGCGAGGGGGCCTCCGGAGAATGGCATGTCCTTCCCGCTCCCCTCTAGCTACTCAGAACCCTAGCCCGTGAGGTCGGTGCGCAACCTTGCGGGATCCTTCCCCCAGCCCTCCTTCTTATCTCTGTTCCCCAGTTTTTAAGCCAAAGTTTTATCCCAAACGTCACTCCCTTAGTGTTTTCCCCCAGGAAGATGATTATCCCTTTTTCAAAGATGGTGTCCATTTCTCTGAGCCTCAAAATGGTCGACACCTCATGTCAGGCCCACCATCTTGGGTTTCTTCTCCCCACAATCCTTTCTCTCCCTCCACTTCCCAAAATTCCAACCCCTTCCATCCCAAGTCCCTAGCCCTTCCCCTAAGTCACCCGTCACATCCCTTCGATGATCCCTCCTACCCTTCGCATGTGCCGTCCTGTTCCCAAGTGTCATTTTTCCCTGAGACCACTCCTCCTTTTTCTCCCGCCTGTCCCTCAGCTCCTCCCCGTGCTACCTGACCTTCCCTTCATCCGGTTCCCACACCTGACTCCTCCCACCTTCTGGTGCTTGGCCCTGCCCACTCCCTTCCAGCTCCTGGTTCCCATGCTCCCCCTTCCGNTTGGCAGCCATTGCTGTATTCGGCAAAAAAGGAACTATGCAGGTCTGCCAAGGAGTTCGGATGAAGGAGCGAATGTTTTAAAGGCCTGTTGACAGCCACCTTTAATTCAAATATTCTAGTAGCCAGAGACATCAAAGATTTATTTAAATGCCTGTTGACTTCCCCGGAATATAGGCTTTGGGAGTCAACATGGAAAATTTCGCTGAAAAACCTTCTCCCCGAACTCCTTTGCGACCCTGAAACGGCCATTGATGCTGATACAAATAATATGACCTTAGATCACCTGTGTGGCAAGGGCGACTGGGCAAAACCCAACGTACAGGCCAAAAAGATTCCAACGGCTGTACTAGAACAAGTACAAAAACTGGCAGAAAAGGCGTTTTTACACTATGCCTACCAAAGAGCCACTTTTAAAGTTTGCAAATATTAGACGGGGCCCACAGGAGCCTTTTGCAGATTTTGTATACCGCTTCGGAGAAAATGTGGAAAGACAAAGAGAAGATCCTACCCTGAGGGAGAAGATGATTTTAATGCTAGCACAACAAAATGCTAATGAAGTCTGCCGGCAAATTATTCTAGCTCTCCCACCGCAACAGGCTCCAACATTAGATGACATCCTAAGGGTTTGCACAATGCGCCAGGCCACTATGACCCCGGACCCCGTCATCTACCGACCCCCCAAAAGAGCCTTCCCTATCCAGAGGGAACCTTGTTACCCAGCGCTCTTCCCAGGAGCCACCGTTGATCCTGCCTGCAACAACAATCAACGGACACCTAACATCCAATGCTACCGGTGTGGCCAGTAGGGACACATTGCTGCATGGTGCCCAACACTGAGTGGGAAAACAGTTGGGAGAGGCAATGAAGGAGAGGGAGGAACAATTCCTAAGAACCCCAAGACCCCTATTTCCCAGAGGAGGGCAGAGCCTTCTCCTATAGTCACCCAGCCAAAAAACTAGAAGCGCAGTGTGGCCTTATCCTGCGCGATGATAAAAATCCAGGTGAGACCCTGCTCTGTCAGTGGGCAGAGGGGGAGAGTCTCCTGAGGTGTGGGGTAGTTGATGTAGCCAAGAATGATTCTGAATTGGTTTGCATTTTGCACTTCCCTTTTTACTTCAGGAAATCGGATTGGACTACGCTACTACTGGACTGGAATTCACCGGACTTGACGCAACTTCTTCACACCTGGACTAAAACAAGTAAGTTTCTTGTTGTCGGGGTTGATGAATACACACCCCCCGAAGTTGAAGTTGCTCCCGGGGAAGTTATTCCTTCCTCGGAACCAGCTCAACTCTTGGCGCGTTGTGTCCATCCCTCTCTTTTCCTGCCTGCAGGACAAATTCTTGCCAAATTGATTCCTGTGAGATCTTTCCCCAAAAGCAGAAAGACCCTGGAATGATGGGGAACTAAAGGTATATTGGCTTGAAACATTGAAGAAGGACAAACCACTAGCTTGGTGCTCCCTCAGGCAGGGAAGCCACAAGATTACATTGCAGGGAATGATGGACACAGGGGCGGATGTCACCTTATCCCTCCCCACAAATGGCCGGAGCACTGGGAGTTGCAAACCATGGCCAACACAGTCTCAGGTGTAGAAGGCACCCAATTGGCAAGAATTTCAAAAGGCATGGTACAAATTGAGGGGCTGAACGGGAGATTTGCAACCATACGCCCGTTCATTGCAGACATAGACACTTTCTCGGGGGCAATGTATGCGTCTGCCCATACAGATGAGGGAGTTCTGGATGCCAAGAAACATTTAATTCAAGCCTTTTCATTTCTCAGCATGCCCGCAACCATTAAAACGGATAATGGGCCAGCCTATACTTCTAGAGCGTTCAGCAAGTTTTTAACGGACTGGGGGATTTAACACAAATTTGGCATCCCACATTCCCCCATGGGCCAAGTGATAATTGAAAGAGCCCACTTGACCCTAAAAAGGACTTCAGAAAGGCAAAAAGACTCTGACTTATCCTGCCCCCACTCTCGACTGAGTAAAGCATTGTTTACTATTGATTTCCTTAAGTGTTCCTTTGACGATCCCAGTCCCCCCATCCTCCGACATTTTGCTAATGACTCTCAACTCAAGTTCTCCCCTCGACCCCAAGTTTTGTTTCGCAACCCTGAAACCAACCAATTGACGGGGCCCCATGATTTGCTCACCTGGGGAAGGGGATACGCTTGTGTCTTCACCCCCAGGGGAGCAAAGTGGGTGCCAAAACAGCTAGTTAAGCCTTGGCTACCCAATTGACACCCTCCTGAAAAACAAGACCCCATCCTACCCGCCCAGACAGACCCCACTGACAGAGCCATGGCTTCCAATTGGAAGAAAAACAAAGCGACTATGGGAGACTCACCCAGTCTCAATCCCTTCAGCCCCCTTTCTTACCCCAAGGAGCTGAACCCTTTCCTCAACTCCTGACCCACATTTGCCTGCGTGAATTTGTCCCAGGAGGCTACCCAACCAAAAACCATTTTTCTTACCTTTTATGTTCTTACTCTAGTGATCATGCTGACCTGCCTGGCCATCACAATCCCCATCGTCATCATCCTCTTCCTACCAGTCGCCGGATGGATCGTGCCACAGCCCAAAGTGAACGTTTGGACCACCTTAGCGAAGTCGCTGAACCAATCGGGGCTGTGCATGTCCATGGGCAGCGTGAAGGATCCGATGTCGACTTGCCTGGTGGGGATTCCTCTTGGCGAGAACGAGTACCCCTTTGCTGGTAAGAGACCCGACCCAGTTTCCAGCTGGGACAAGTGGACGGGGCCACTTCCTGTTTCTCCAGAAGAACCCCAGGAACTAGACCTCCTGGGGTCGGCCAAAGCGCAATTCTGCGTCAGGTTCAACTATAAGATCCGGAGCCGGGAGTGGTTGGATGGGACTCATACCAGGCTGTCCCAAGTAACACCATATGAGAAATACTACCAACCACCCTTCTGGTGCAACTTTACGGTGCCGCGAGTGGCCAACTCCACTCGGAAACCCAGACAGCTCCCAGAAGGGATCTTCTTTATTTGTGGAAACCAGGCCTGGGCGGGAATCCCCTCTCGCCTTCGTGGAGGACCCTGCACCCTGGTCCAATTGGCACTTTTAACCCCTGATAAACACTTGATTGATTGGCAGAAAGAACAAAAGACAGCACGAAGCAAGTGCTCTTACTTACACGAATTAGAGGAAAATTGTGAATCTGAAATTGGCTCCTGGCTGGGATCCAAAGTAATCGTAGCATCTTTGCTCTTGCCCTGGGTGGCTGTAGCCAAGGCTTTGGGGGAGATTAGACACATTGAATGCTGGCTAGGCAAGCAAGCTAATCTCACATCCAAAGCATTGGCGGAACTCCTACAGGACGAGGACATGACCAGGAAAGCGACACTGCAAAATAGAGCAGCAATCGATTTCCTCCTGCTTGCCCAGGGACATGAGTGCGAGGAATTTGAAGGACTGTGTTGTTTTAACCTTTCCTCGCACAGCACGAGTATCCATGAAGCTATTCAAAACATCAAGGACAATGTACATCAACTGAAGAAAGAAAATGAAGACTGGCTGGGAAATGTGTTTTCAGGATGGGGGATCTCAGGGCAGGGTCAATTNTCAGGTTGGGCAGGGTCAATTTTAAGGACCGTTCTGTTATTAATTACCATTGTTTCCATGATCATCGTTGCCCTTACCTGTTTTAAGCAACTGTTTTTATGACTGCTGACACCGAGAGAAAAACTCTTCTGGATTCCCCGACGTGCCTCTAACCCATTGTTTCCAAATACCTCTAATCCCACTCCTCGGACAACTCCAAATTCCATCCCCCGGTTACCCCAAAACCCTCAAGTTCTTGCTATAGACTGGATAGACTTCACCCCAGACCCAGTGATGAAGAAGTCACTGAAGATGACATTGAAGAAAACGAAGAAGTGTGAAAAGACTGTTACTGCATTCCATTCCTCTNACAAGTTGCTTTATACGGGTATGCCTCCTCCCCTTTTCCAGCTCTTTCCCTGCTTGTCACCCTAAACCCCGGCCCCTCCAGTTGTCAATCCTCCCAAATTGTAAACAGCCACTTTGGAATTCCCCTTCTCCCTCAACGCCCCTATGGCCTTTACAAACATCAGTTATCCTGAGTTATGCCCCATTGGTTTCAAGTTCTGTGAACCCTCCCCTGCCTCCTCCCCTCCATGATTCCCATTGGCTTCTAGATTGTGCCCTCCCCTAAGACAACCCCCCTTTAAGAACCCCTGCACAGTCTGGTTGGGGCTCTCTGTGCCAGTTCCCCTGAGGAGCTTGAGGGTGTGCTGCGTCACCCAACACCCCCAGACTTCGGAATAAAGCTAGCCTTCTTGGATATACTGGCACAAGAGTTCGGCTTTCTTTCCTTGCCCCAGTCCTTCGGCGCTACAGGAGCATAGAGTGCTGAGCAGCCAGAGCTGTTTGCCAGGCAACCGAAAGCCTGCCACTCTAGGCTGCGGAGCTTAGAGCAATCGGAGACTGCTGGCGTGCTCTTAATATCGACGCGCGCAAGAGGCAGAGGCTTTCCAGCGACTAGCCAGGCAGGTGAGGCAAGGCACGAAGCCCCTCACCCACGTCACCCCTGAGCGGCCAGACCCTTGTGCACCACGTCAGGTGGAGTTTAATCTAGTAGGGATTATATTTATAGGCCAGAGGAAACAGTAAATGGCTGTGATTAGGTGAGGAGGACTGGGTGCTTTGGGAGTTTGTCTGTGTGACAAAGGAGTTTTTGCAATGATATCCTCATCCAGGCAGGTATTTTCATGAACTATTAAAGCATCCATATAGAGGGAATGAGGACTAACTGTGGTACTGCTAGATAAGATGGGATACATTAGATAGGATCAGAGCCCAAAGCACGAGAGCAGAGAACGATACTCCATGCCCTTGCTCAGTAGGGGGTGAACACAGCTTGCTTATGGACCAAGGGGAAGCTGGGGTAAAGCAATGAAGATCTCTCTGCCTTTACAGGATTCTCTTGTAGAGCGCTTTGGTGCTGTAGGTGGTAGAAGAACAGCAAGGAGAGCAAGATGGAAGGGGCTCAGCCTCCCTGCTTGCCTCTTGTTTCCATCATCTGTATATCCATAAGCAAACTTGTCTATACGTTGTGTGCATTAATGGCACAGAGATGCAGGGTGTCATACCTGCTGGGTTTCATACAGGTAGTAACCAACTTCAGTGGTTTGCCATAGCCCAAGCTGTGAATGTTCACAGAATGGTCAGAAAAATGATCAGGAAACCACCAATTTCAGAATGGCTTTATGTGATGTGGGGGCTGCCAGGTGCCCACCACACCACTCCACCATCACACTCCCTCACTCTCTCTCTCTCCCTCCTCAGCAGTACAGGGGGAGAAAACAGGATGAAAAACTCATGGGTTAAGATCTGCATGTGGAAGCACAATCCTTCTGCTGACTGATCCAAATAGCACTGCAACAGCTTAGACACTGTTGGGACTTGAATTGCCTCCATAAGCCAGGGTCAGTGTGTGGGTTACTACAATAAGTACATGGGTTTACTATTTCCCATTTTTAAAATAAGCATTAACAGAATATGGGGAAATCAGGTGCAGTGTGATTGTCCAGCCTACATGTGAGGTGCTTAAAATATGATGTGGATTTTTGGTTCTCACTTTGGGGTGGGTCCTACACACCTTTTCTTGATCATGGCTAGGTATGTTGTATCATCAGTTCTCTACTTGTCTGAAGTTTCCATCTTGACATTCAGCTCAGGTATGTTGCCCTTGGCCCATTTAATATTCCTTTAAACACCAAAGAACTAGTTTCCCAGTCAGTTTTTTCTGGCTTGAGGATTGTGATGGGCTGTTATGCCCAGCAGCTGGTACTCTGTTACACCCTGTAACTGTGACAGAACAAGAAGCAGTAACAGGACTTATTCCAGGGTATTAGAATGCAGAAACATTATCCTGATAATTTTTCTGCTTTTGCAGTTGCTCAATTGCTTGTCTCCAAAGAGACATCTGGAAGTCTCAACATAATCCTGACATTGTGACTTCAGACCCAAACCCAGAAGCAGACGTATCATGTCTCCTTTGGTCTCTCACTACCCAGCACCTCTCCTGCAGCCTTCAATTGTATTGTTACTCCAAATGCTGACATAGAGAATTATTTAAACAAAGAGTACCAAGTTTGTCTCCTTGCCCCAAAATAGCTGTGGGCAATCTGTGCCTTCTTGTACTGGGCTTTCAGGCATTTCCCCATCTCCTATTTTTCCTGAGCAAATGGTGTCATATGGGACTAGCTGTTTGGAAGAAAAAGCATTCCAAATTGAAGTTTATATGAACTCTACATCTTCATCAACCAAATGTAGATTTCTGATGCCTCTGAATAAATTTTCAGCATGCTTGTTTGATGACTTCTCTTGGGGCTTGCAGAAAAATGGCCTGGAAATGGAACATTTGCAAAGAAGCGGGTGCTGGCAAAAGAAAGCGTTACAATGAGATGTAAAATACGTGCACTGTAATTTATACAGGCAACTAGCTTCTGGAAAACTTGACCTCTGGCCAGCAGAGGACAGAAACATAACCAAAGAGACCACTGAAGCAGTGACTGGTACCCAGTGGGATAGAGATGGAGGGACTAATTATATTTTCACAGCTGTTACACCAATGCTGAAAGTATGTTGGTGACAAATGACTTTGTGGTGGACTTCACAGTAGTTAACACTGGAGAAAAGCTAGTGTGCCCTGTGGTTTGACTGCTTATGTGCTATTAGCATTATAATCAGGAGTGCAAGAGTGGTTTTTCCCTTCAGGGGTCGTTGCTGGTATGCAGTTTCCCGTTGTTGCTCCACAGTTGGAGGCATAGTTCTCATTAAGGTGTTGACAGATGATATTCCTGTGACTCACTGCATAGTAGGACAGATAGAGTGGTTCTGTACTCGTTTCCTTCCTAAAACATGTGTGAGGGGATCCTTGCTGTGGCTTTTTGTCTTGTACCCTGAAAGGTGCAGCATCCCTGGGTTTCTCTCTTCATCTGCCTCTATTGATGTTTTATTTCTGTCTCTGACTGTAAACTCCTAGCAGTAGGTGAAAACTTTCTCTGTGACTTTACAGAAACAAACCCACCCCACCAAGTGTTACTTGATGGAGCACTGAGCACCCATCAGCTGATTGCAAAGAACATTTGTATTCTTGAAGTATTATAAGGCTCATTTTTGTTTCTTGTACCTGTGGCAAAAGATGTTTTCTTTCACCTTAACTTTCTCCTTATGAGCAAAATTGTGATTTATTCAGTGTCAATCAATCTAGATTCTCTAGCCTCGTTTCTTATTCAAAGGTTCCACAACCCTTTCTGCATGTGAATCAGATATTGCATGTAAACATGGATGGCATGTAAAACAGGTATTAATGAGGTGGTAAGATCAGACGTTCTGGTGGTACAAATCTGGTCCTGGGAATTTTTGCATTCTGGTCTGTAGCTCCCCTACGTGTGTGACCATTCTTGGACTCATTCTGTGTCCTTCACTCCCTCATTTGGACATTCATTCACACAGTCTATTCATCCCAAGATACATTTTGCTTTTCTTGTTTTCTTCTTAGTAGATTTAGAACAATTTAAACAAACACAAACATACATTATGTGATCATGTCAGATGTATTATGGTAGGAGCAGAAGATTTCAGGCAAGAGTAAAAACCTCATTCTGCTGTGTGACTACAGAAGAAAACAGTCCTTGTCCTTGATGGTTTATGATTCAGAGATTGTATATTTCACAGCAAAGAAGTTTATAGATTAAAAAGGGACCTAATAGTTCCTGCATAAGGAGGTTGGAGTGTCCTAATTTACCATGAAAGTCATCAGCAGCATAGATGGCAATGAAGAAAAAATAATAAGGGCATGAAAGATGTATAGTGCTGGTCATGTCCACAAAAGCCATCATCACTCGATGCGAGTCAAATGCCACTTGTGTCTTGCCAGTGATATAAGACTATGTGAAATAGGGAATGGAATAATAGATAGGAAAAAAGCGTAGCTGGAGGCAGATGTTTGAACACAAATCATCCCTGTAGGCTGATGCATTATTGTGGGGTTCCTGGATTGACTCACTGACATTATTTATGCAAAACTTCTGGCCACGTTCCCTCTGTGCAATATTACAAGCAATATATTACAGAATGGAGGATACCTTCTATTTCCCCAGAGTTTTCCATCCTGTTCCTATATAACCTTCCAGATGTAGATCACAATTACTAGAAGCAGTATATTTGTCATTATAACCTGAATCTATATACAACATCTGGACATTTTTACTGACCAAATTCCCATCTAGTGCGGGCTTGGATGATGGCAAAACTCATCATCTTGCTGGATCTATACTAATTGCACATTAGCTTTTAGACTTTTTTCTTAAGCATTGTGTATCTTAATTTTATTACAGCATGTTGGAAAGTTTTTTGTAGCTTGTAGGGTATTGTATGTTGTGAAGCAGATGTTCAATAGACTCTGTATGGCTGCAGCTCTACTAATAAATTAAATTCTCATCAGGCTGTTCTCTGGGTGCAAGGCCAGTTGCATTGGACTGTCCATATAAATACTATTTGACTCTTTTAAACTTTGGAAAAGTCTAGCAGCACACATACTGCCTACTGGAAAGGATGGTACCTCCCAGACTGTTGGTGATAGAGTGCTACTGTCCAGAGTAGTCTACTCTTCCTTTTGCAATGCAGTCTTACCAGTGTATGCACCATAACAAATGCATTTTAAAATTTGCTTTTAAGACCAAAACTTTGAAATGCAAAATGGGATGGAGGAAAAAGCAAGCTACTAAAGAAGAACCTTCATAATCTTGTAATCCATGTAATTTTTAAGAGGATAATGGAATTTGGTGAACTTGTTTGTTTTTTTAATTGTTATAGGGAGTTTTTTTTAACATGAAATGTGACATGAGCAAGTGCTTTCTCCATGAACTGTGTGAAGTGAGTGAGAAGTCTGGTGTTATTTCAGTTTCACAAGTTTGTCAGTGTCTGGAACAAGGCTTTTCCTGGAATGAAGATGATAATTAGTGATCTGAGATAGAAGCGTGTTCTGAGGTTACAGCTCAAAAAGGCTTATTAGCAGAGTGAACATACTGTCAGATGCCATGTGACAGCATGAGGATCTCCAAACATGGTAATGCTTGGAGAATTTGGAGAATTCCTGTTTTGGATGGCTTACTTCCAGTCATCTCTAAGTAGAGACTCGACTACAGCTAGAAGCAATACTTCTACTGAAAATAATACCAACAAGAGGAAGAAAGGAGTGTCAACTCCACAGAGCTCACAGATCAGTCTCTGCTGCTGTATCAGGCTGTTACAGATGAGAAGTACAGTGATATTCCTTGAAGGGAGCTGCCACAGACTTGTGGATTATGGTGCTTTGACAGGCACAGCAGAGGAGCTGCCTCAAACCTAAGAAAACTCTCATGGCTGCATCTGTCTTTACAGATATGTGAAAAGCAAGAGTGCAGACAGAAAAACTTAAGCGTAGAGAGGCAGAATACATTAAAATTACATGGTATTGTAGTAAAGGATTCTGAGAAAATCCAACTGTTTTAAAGCAATGCAATGAATTGTCAAAGAAAAGGAGAATCAGAAAAGCACAAGTCTCCTCTCATGTAAAGCATTACTATGAGTCCTTCAAAAGGGTCTTCAGCTCCTCTGCAGAACTACCTGAAATCTTGCTACATTAGCAGGTGGCATGACATGGTTTTTATTTGCACTGGCAGTGCTGACAAATCACCTTGAGTTCATCACTGTATACCGTGACTGTTGCAGTAGGGTGCTCCTTTCCTGTGCCTCCTTCATCAAACTGAAAACAACCATTGTGGGGTCCTTCAGCTGCAGTTACCTGCTTGCTGTAACATGGGAAAGTTTGATCTGGATTTTAAAAAACTCCTTTAAAAAAACCCCATTAATGTAATAATAAAGACCCTAAATGTAGGTTTTAAAAAAACAAACTATGCCAAAAGTCAATTAAGATGTTTCCACCAGGTATTTTCAATATTTAGAGAGAACTGCACATGTGGTGATAGCAAACAGAATGTGTTAAAAGAACATATTCTCCTCATTCCCAGCTCCTTCCATCTGATCTCGAGTAACTCGAGTAAAATGATTAAAACGTTTTTTGTTTGGTTTTCAATTTTTTTTTTTTGTTTTACTTCTGGAATGTGCAAGAGGGGAGTTTCTTTTTGAAAGTGCTCATCTTTTAATATATAATGTGAGGAGTAGCTACAGATGTTTTCATTTAATTGAATAGAAACTTTTCATTAAATGAACATTTTTGATGGGAAATTTCTGGCCAGTGCTATCTGAATGACACATCACATAGCTCTGTGATAATAGTAAGAGAAAAAGTGTTAAGTGAAACTGACCAGAAAGTAGTAACCTGAAAAGGAGAACATGACTAATCAGCTTGATTGTTCATGAAAAGAAACCACAACAAAGCAAAATTACAAAACCCCCCAAGCTTAGTATTTATTGTTCAACTAAAAATCTGAAAACTCTTCCATTTTAATGCTATAAGGGCATTGTTGGCACATATGAAGAGTATTGCAGCTTTGGGGGTAAGAAATGGGACTTCTAAATAATGTTATTTTAACCAATACTAGCTCTTTAGAAAATGCCTTTTTAGAAAGCATTAGCAAATATCATCTATGTGTTACCAACAGAAGAAAGACTCAGTACGGTCTTTTAGCATGAATAATAGCAATCCATGCATCATTGTAAAACAGAAAAGATGAAAGTAATGTTATTGTAGACTTTGTAGATTTCTTTTTCTATTTTTAATTTCTAGAGGTATTATCCTTAGCTCTCATTGTTTGAGCTGAGGATCTTCAGACCCAAATGTCTTTATTTGTCATGTACAGGTGCCAAATTACTGTATAGAAAGAAGGGTTCCATAATACAGAAAGGATTATATTCTTTTAATTCAGAAAAATCTCTGAAATCCTTTTTGCAGCCTTTACAGAATGAAAGTCTAGGTCTAGAAAGAATGCTTACAGATAAAATCTTTGCCCTGTTGCTACTTCTGTAGCTGAGATTAAGGAATTTTTAGTTTTATGTAGGATTGTAATTTACCAGCATGTGTTCCACATGCTATAGGACAGTCCTTCCCTTGGACCTGTAAATATGCATCTTTCAAATATCCTTTTTTCTTTCAGCCTGTGCACATCTTCCCACTGGAGATGCAACATTGCCACCCTTTCTTCTTGATCTTAACCTTTAATGATAAAAATGTATTTAGGGATGCTGCTCCCATTAGTACCAGCAGTGACAGAGCAAACATACATATTGAGGGCATGGGAAGAGGTCCTTCAGCAGTTGGTATCTGCTGAGTAAAGCTGCAGGCATGAGAATTAAAAGCTTATACTCAAGCATGAGAAGAAGAAGACTACAGTGCAAAGGTCAGTTCAGTGTTTCATCATTTGTCATTTGAGTCGAACTAGTTTTTCAAATCCATATACTCTGATAGCATGAAATTTGAAGTTTTCTAGGTGACTTATCTTTTGTCTGTATGGCACTATATGACAGCAGTGGCAGCATCTAGTGATTCATGTCTTCAGGGAAGTGGATAACAGGAGGGAAAAAAATGAATATTGGGTTGATGGCAATTGTCATGGTTCCATTGACGTCAAAAAGACAGCTATCAAGTGGCAGGAGTTGAGAAAATTTACATGAGCTGAGCGTCTGTGCCATCCTGTATTTTATTAACTGACAATTCTGACTGAAAATTAACGAGGGAGAAACTTTAAAAGATTTGATTCACACAGACTCAAAATGTGAACTGTAGAATTTAAGCCTTTGTGTGGGAGATTTTGGAATGTGGGATTGATGAACTTGGCCCGCTCCAGTAAATACAGGCCTATTTCCGAGATGCATATCTTTGCTGGGATAACTATTTGGAACCCAGACTGAGAGCAGATTCTTCCTATATTATCCAGCTAACACAAATTTAGTGGGAGAATAATTCTTTACAGGACACCTAGCCACTGGTGGGATCCTAATAAAGTATGGCAGAGAAAAGTCTGTCTCTGATTTTACATTCTTTTATTTTTAAAATACTTTTGTTTATGGTTAAAATTGTTCAGAATTAATTAACCTTGTCGTTCAGCCTTCCATGACCAATAGAGTTTAAAAGTTGTAATATTTCAGCTAAATTAATTAACACCAACTCAAGTAGTACGTTTCAGATGTTAATCACATCAAATCCTCAGGCTAAATGGGAAAAAAATGACATTAGGGACAGAACTGCTGCTACTGAAGTAAAGGAAAAGACTGCATTGAATCGTTAATGGCCTAAACATCAGGTCTGAAACAACAGCACTCTTCAGACTCATAATCCCACAGGGACCAACAATCTTTCATCCTTATAAAGTAAATACCCTAGGAGTCAGTAGTTTGCGATGCCTCAGTCTTTAACCTTAGAATTTAAATATCAAGAAGTTGTGTTTCATATGACCAGATCTTATGGGAAGAGCATGTTTTAGTTCATCCAATTTGCCATCATTTTCACCATTTTTTAAATCTGCATGTCCCTAGCTCTGGGCTTTTCAATGTTGGAGTAAATTTACAACAGGAAGAACATGGGAGTTCTAAGTGCAAAGCAGGAATCCAGGCTAAGGGCAGTGCTGGCAGCTGTTGTATTGAAAACACTAAAATAGTGCTGCATGCAATCAGAAATTAATTAATCTGTTAAACAAGTTTGGCGAACATAGCTGATAATTTAATACCGTGTATTTACAAAACTGTCTATATTAACTAATAGGTGATGCTGTTATGTCACTCCAGCTGCACATCTGCAGCAGGTTTTTGTTTTTTGAGGGAACTCCAGACTAGTTTCTGACAACATGCTAATATTTTTGCAGTCCCTTAATATGGATGTAAGTGGTGGAAACACTTTATGTAGTCCCCAAAACTGCAGTACTGCATCTGAATCTCCCAGCTTGGCCCTTCCCCATTTTAAGGGGCATATGAAGGTCAGCACCTAACAGTGACAGTCTTACATATGGTCTGACGGAACAGAGACAGGTTCTTACTGGGATGCCTTTGGCAGATCCTTTTCCTGACCTCAGCTTCCTCTTATGTCCAACAGGGGCAGTTATTGGTGTTTCTTGTCTTCTCTTTGTTTGTGCCCAGTCTCTCTATGTAATCTACTTAAAAATATTCAGTGGCCATTTCCATGCTAATGTCTACCTTAATGAATCCCCCATCTCATCTGGTTTTGTTGGCTCTGATCCAGGCAAGTACTTAAGTTTGTTCTTAGCTTTGAGTTTATTGACATTCCAAATTCAGACTAACATCACACTCTGGAGAGCTGTAAAAATAATAATTCATTTTATTATTCAAATTGCCATGCTTTGTTGTGTAAGGTTGATACAAAATTTTGATTAGTATTGACATACTAAATAAGATATGTTGTAAAGTCATTCAGGATAAAAGTGATTTCTGAAAAAAACTGAAGAAACAAACAACATAAATAAATTTAAAATTAGTTTTATACATCTGAATGCCACATTTTAATAATATATACAGTACACAAATCGACATTTAGGAGAATATGTTTATAAAAGCATATGAACCATATAATATTTTATATTCTGTATAGCATGTTAAATATGTATTTATGTGTATCTGTTCCTGTTTGTATGTAACTTTACCCATATGAAATGTATACATCCGCCCAGTCATCCAGGCATCTGTGTTGTGAACCATTGTATTAAAAATGTAGATGAAATAAATAATGCTTTCTGGTATCTCATGTGTTTTCAACTGTTTGACTGAAATTCTGAGAATTGTCCATTTGTCTTCACACTAGGAGAATGATAGTAGCTCTTGTCTTGTCTGGTTGTTATTTAGTAAATGTCAGAAGGATAATTGGTTTATAGGAATTGTGCTACTGCTGGTAATGCCTGTGTGGTGATGTGTGTACCATGAGAAGATACCAGTGCATACTGGTTGTGTTTATAATGGGGAGAACACTCTCAGAATGAATTTAACTGAAGTGTTCCTTAGCTAAAGAAGAAAGGAAGAGTAGAAAATAGCTTCAGACGAAATGTTCCTTAGGCACAGACAGAATCCTTATTTGACCATATAAGGCTAGACCTAAATTTGAACACAGCCTTCATATGAGCCAGGAACAGATTGTCTTCCTGGCAAAAAGTGGGTGCATTGCTTCAGCAGCCTCTCCTTGTTATGTTGGTCCTGCTGCCATAAACTTTGTTACAGTGGTAATTGCTGTTTCTGGATTCCCAAGTCTTCTCAACACTGGACGAAGATTGGAGCTCAGCTCAGGCCAGACTGCCCGAGGCTCCTGATCCTTGTGTCATTACCAGGTTGCAAGATCTGAACTAACTAACTACCCTACCTTTTTACCTTCTGATTTAAAGGGTGAATCGGGAGCTAGTGGGAAATTCTAAGGTATGGTGGATAAATCCAAAACATTTTGGATTTGTTGTTAGGAACTAACTCTTGAATAACTGTGTTATATGGGGATTTCTGAATTTTAGATATCTACAATCAGATACCTGGTGTGGATATGAATTTCATTTTTAACCTTAACTTTCATAATCATTGGAATTAAAAAGCTCAGTTACAGGTGTCGCTGAACGTCCTTTTGGATTTCTTCTGCTCAAGATTTTAATGTCAAGATGTGACGCTGGGGGGGCTGCCCGAGGCTTGCTGCGTCTCCCTGCAACATCCTCGAGTGCCTTTTTAGGCTCTTGTCACAGGGTGGCAGGATCTGCAGCTCCCTCACTGCTGGCAGGCTGCTCCCTGATGGGAGCTGCACCCGTGGAGGCAAAGAAAGAGGGAGGGGTCTCTCCTCTGAGTACTGACAGCTTCTACTGCCAGCAGTAGATCCGAGGGGAAAAGACCAAGAACAAAGGTGTGCAGGGGATTTTATAGTGAGGGGGGGTGGGGAACATGAGAACCAATGAACACAGGGTACAGGGGTGGATCCGGGGATGATTGACACAACAGCAACCAGTTGGGGAACAGCAGGGGAGGGATTACGGAACAACAACCAATGGCACACCGAACAGAGAGGAATTTTCTGGAGGGGAAGGTGTGCCTTGGGGAACTGACAGGGTCTCTCTGCCCATGGGGTGGGACGTGGGTGGAGAGGGGAGAGGAATGCCGGCCTTAGAGGCAGGGAAGGGATGTGGCTAAACAAGGGGAGGAATAGAACTCCTGGGAAGGGGTAACCCCAGGAACCGGGGTACAAGGAAACTACTTAGAACTAAGGTACAGAACTTGAACACAGATTGAAGGCTTTCTAACAGTGCTTGCTTTCTAACTTCTCCAGTGCATCCCCAGCTTGCCCTAAGCTGGAGCATCACTACAAAGATGAAGAAATGTTGTAAGCCAGAGTGGTTTTTCTCTGGGCCACAACCTTCCAGAAGCCAGCTGCGTTGGTGGAAAGAAGTGAGGAAAGGTCTTTGCAAGGGTCTTCAGAGAAGTTTATTCCAGCCTGGCATGCATATCCCAAGGCCAGCATGCTTGGGGGGACGGGGGAGGCAAAGACAGAAGTCTCTGGGGGGTGATAAGGGTTAAGTATGTGGGGTGGTCTGGGCAGGCCACATACCAAGCTGGGCCCAGGGGGAACAATAGCAGGATAGGTGGGGGTGGGCTGAGGAGCAGGGGTTCATGGATTGTAGGCACACCTTGGAACTGGGACAGGGCCTGTGGAGACGGCAGGACAGGGGCATGTTTAGCTTTTGTGTCCCTTTGTACCAGGGGGTTCCCACAAAGAAATATGAGGTTAGAAGGTGAGCGTGGTGAGAGTGACAGCTGAGCATAGCAGGCCAAACAATTCCATGTATTGGAATGCCAAATCTATGCTGTGATACTAACAAATTTAGCCAATATGAAAGATTTGCAAGATATAAGCAGAATATAGCCAAATGGAAAGGACATTGAAAATCATTCTCAAGTAACCTTCCTGCTGGCTAACAGAAGAAAACTGGATGGATGTGGGCAACTTTTGGCAGAGCTCTCCACCTGCCCTTAGAGGGTGGATGTGTCCTCCTCTGTTTGGCCTGATGTTTAACAGGACCTAGAGTGGTGCTGCAAACTTTCCTGCAGTGGAAGCATGCACGGCTCCTCTTTTATCTAACTGGGCACTCTTCAAATGCAGAATACAAGCATTACAACATTATATATCCTGAACAGAGATGACTGGTAACAGGTGGAAGAAATTAATGGTTTTTTATTACCATAGTAGAGATCTGGGGTGGAGAGCGGGTAGGGACAGTGTTTCTTTGTAAAAACTGGCCATCTGAAAGCTGTGGTATGGAGGCCGACCCTGTTGTCCAGACTCTCACACTTGTCAAAGGAGAGTGAAAGATACCTGCAGCAAATGATGTCCCTAGGACTGCTGGTCATGCATCTGTCTTGACTGTAGAAAAGAGCTTAGACTGCACAGCTGAGTCAGGGAAGGCAAGCCCCATTCCCAGTGCCAGAGGCAAACCTCCTGGAGAAGGCTATGTCATAGTTAAAAATTGGAAGCAAGTATCCAGAATCCTGTGTCTTGTGTGCAATGCCATTCTTTATGTTTAAAGATTAATGTTTGATGACAAAGAAGGATCAAAGTGAAAGATTTCTGCTGAGGAAAAACTGGGGCCATCAGTTAGGTCTGGATCTTAATCTTGAGAAATCATATCCGTTTCAAAGATTGAAATTAATATGAAGGCTGTATGGAAAGTGAAGAAGTGAAACTGTGGTTGTGAGGCAGAGAAAGTGTGATTAGTTAGCAGACAAGCAGGTTTTAATTGCAGTAGAGAGCTGAATGTGACAAAACAGACAGTCCACCTCATCTTCCGAAGATGTCCCACTGTGCCCTATGACAATGACAGATAAGGGAGTGTAATTTGAAAAAATATAAATTGAGAAGAGGTTGATTTGTGGGTCTGACTGATGAAACCACCCAGAAAGTGAGACTTCATCCAAAGGGGATTAGTGATTTAAACATAAGACTTGGTGTCCTCCAAAGGATTGCAAAGGTGAAAAGCTGTCATACCAAAGGAAAAATGGCACTTTGCTACTTAGTCTCTGTTCTTGGGATGAACTGTAGGCAAGGCAAAGGAGAGTGAAGACATCGAAAAATAAAAATGTCAATAAAAGAGTAACAAAAGGAAAATAGTTGTAAAATCATTTTAAGTTCATCTGTGATAAAGTAGAACCTATTTACAGAAATGTCTGCAGCACCCTTCTTTCAGCTGAAAAACTGTAAATTCCTGCATGAGCTGAAGTTAATGGAATTCATATCTGAGTAAGATTTGATTTTTAGACAGGAATAGTTTCTTTGATATGATTTTGTTTTCTGGTACTGTCTGCCTTCAATTTTGTTTTCTGTGTCTCTCTTTTTTTTCACATGAGGATTTCCTTTATACCAGTGTCATCACCAGTACCTTGTCCAGCCTTTGTTTCATTTCCCCTGTCTTGTATCATAAAATGTTTTGTCTCAAGGATGTCTTAAGAGGTCTAAGGGTGTGATTTGATTCACTGATAATACACCCAGCCTCAAACCTCTTTTGGGAGGGGCCAAGTGCTCCTCTCTATATGTACTAGTCTTTTGTATGCCAGTGATTGGAAGTCCTCAAATCCAGTAATCCTGAAAGCCAGCTCTGAGAATGATAAGTTTTGAAGTTTGAAACAGGATCTGTGAGTGTAGTTCATGGCGTTAAACAAAGGACACAGTTTGTTTTTTTTAACATGTTTTCATTATTTAACTCATGCCAAAGCCCACACACCCCTTGCCTGTCCTGCCCCTTCCCTCTCCTGGCAGTGCGCTTTCAGTCCCGGTCATGTAAGGGATTTGGTTTCCATTTCCATGCTCCCTGTGTTGACCGATGATTTCAGATGAAAGAGACAAAGCAAAGGCAACAGGAATCCAGACAAGCAACTTGGAACAACAGGAGATACATGTTGCCAAATGCCCGATCTATCACTGAACCCAACATCTTTCTGCACTTTTGAATCATCACAGGCTTTATAAACCACCCCCCTCCTGATTTCTAAATGTGTTTGTTGTTCTGTATCATTTTTCTTTATAGTGGATATTATTTTCTTGGGGTTTTCTTTGCTTCCAGACATATTTTTATGCAAGTCAGAAAAGATGTTTTATCACCTGCAGCTAAGCTGCCAACTGAAACTGGCTGGCATATGCACATTAGGCCAGGAATCTGTAAGCTTCACTGGCTGCTAATAAAGTGGCAGATTGGTGTTAAGATTGTCTGATTTTTAAGTTCCTATATATAGAGTCAGCCTTATTAGCCTTATTAATTATTTATATAGTACTAAAAGTATACATAGCACTTTACTAACAAGTTAGCAGATTGAGGCCCTCCACTGAACCACTTGCAGTGGCTAGTTTAGTTTGCCATGATGTATAAAAAAATGAGTGGACACATGCAGGTGTAGGAGGAAACAACACTGAAGAGGAACTGAGTCATTCAAGGTTTCATGGAAGCAGCAAAGACACAGCACCATTGGCTTTAAGGATGTCATATATGGTGACTGTGGGTAGTCTTTGGACTGCAGCACCAGAGAGCTGGATTTAACAGCTGAGTCCTCAACGCATCTTCTGTTCAAGCCTTAACAGCGCAGTGTGTACTGCTGTTGTGCTGCAAAATAAGGTCTTAACCACGTGCTTAGTTTTAACTTTTGGCATCAATAGACCTGAGCCATCTTACATCAGCTGAGGATCTGTCCCAAAAACTACCTACCTTAGCTGAGTTCTGAGGAGACGTCTGCAAACATTTGTGCTGTTTTATCTGGTGTCACTAGGGTTTATTTGTAATTTATCTGGCAGTAGAAGGTAAAATATGCCTTGCATACCATTTCCAGGACAGGTATGTCAGAGACTAAATCACTGTTAACATACTTTATTTTTTTCAGTCTTACTGTGCATTTTCTTCTGCTGTTGTACAAGACATGTAAACAATTTAAATTCTTTATTTTCCCCTTTACTTGTTGATGAAGCAATTAGCTGGTTCTAACGCTGATCTCTAAGGTATGCAGGCATTCTTTTCAGCAGGCGAAGGATTTATGACAACTTGTTATTCTTACCCCATTGTTCCACTTTCTGCCTTATCTGTTGATACTTCTTTCTTCACATTAGACATTTGTTGCTGGTGGGCTGTGTTATCAAGTGCACTAGGACATCTTAGCTAAGGGCTGTATCTCTCATGAGCAGCATGTCAGAGGGATCTTCAAAGAAGTCTTAACAAAGGATGCATTTGAAGCAAGAGAAGTCTGGCTATTTTAACTATTCTTCCTTTTGATCTCGGAAAGTAGATTGTGAATGTGACTGCTCTGTATTTTCCTGTCGGGTCCCTTGACTCTTTTTCTAAAAGGTTATGTTAGTTACTTTCTACTCCAAAGGGACTCATTCCTGTACTAAATGCATTTCTGAAAATGTCAGCCAAAACTCCTCCACCTTCTATTCTTGTTTGTTTTTAATATTCTCAGTTTCCTATAGCCTGAATCTCAGAGCACCATCAATTTTCAGATCTTTCAAACTTTTCAGACAAGTTTGGTGCTATTGAATGTCTTGTTTATCCTTATCACTTTGCTGACTGACAACAAAAGTGATTCACCTTTTGCATTTCAGAATGTGGCTTATCACTTTATTACTACTATTACTCCTTCTCCTCTGCAGCCTCTCCACAGGTTTGAAAATCTGTTTGCCAGGCCATGGTTCCCTTACTGATTCTTTTCTTATATTTTCACTGCTTTCATTTAAAAGCCATAACAACCTATCACTCTTGTTTCAAGGTGAACTGAAATATAACTTATTGGTTAAGACTAAAAAGCAGAATAATTTTCCTTTCAGTTTTATCTATAAATTTTCTTTTGTCTATAAATTTCCTGATGTTGTTGAATTAGGATAGGTACAGCTGTACAGGATTGATTTACCAGGTATTTTATTTTCTTATTTAAAATCAGAATAAAAATGGCAAATTAAGAAAAGTTTCCATTAATAAAAAATATTTTATTCTGGTTCACTAAGACATTTTTTTTCAGTGATATCAGAAATTTAATGTCAGTTTTGACAATCTTAATTTTTCAGAATTTATTTAAAGATCAATGTGATTTGAAAAGTAAAACTAATGCATTTATTGCTCCAAATGAGAAATGTTTAATTTTTACATTGTACTCAGGCATCTTTCTTTTTCTTAATTGCACCATCTGGTCTAATAAAGTTTGTTACATCTCCTTGCAAACTGATTCAGTGATGGATATGGGTAACTTTTACTTATTTAAAAATCTTAACTGGTGTGCTGTTGTCATGATTTAAGCCCAGATGGAAAATAAGCACCATGCAGCCGCTCATTTAACTCCCTCCCCTCTCCTCCCCCACCCTGGTGGAATGGAAAGGAGAATTCAAATAAAACTTGTATGTTTAGAGCAGTTTAATTATTGAAAATTAAGTAAAATTCAACAATAATCATGTTAAATAATGATAATAAAAAGGAAATAATCAAGTGAAGCAAGGTGCAATTGCTCACCACCCACTGACCAATGCCTGACTTCCCTTCTCTAACCCAGATCAGCCACACTTCTGGGTAAGTCCTCTCAGTTTATATCCTGGGCATGATGTTCTGTGATGTGGAATATCCCTTGGGTCAGTTTGGATCGTCTGTCCTGCCTATGCTCCCTCCCAGTTTCCCTTGTGTACCTCCTCACTGGCAGAGCATGAGATCAGGGGAAAAAAGAGTCCTTGACTTAGGATAAACACAATGCAGGGAAACCCAAATCATCAGTGTGCTATCAACACCATTCTCATTCCAAAACATAGCACTGTAACAGCTGCTGGGAAGAAATTAACTCTCTCCTAGCTGAAACCAGGACAATATCCACCCTCTACTCCATACCATTTATGACATGCCAAGTTTCACATTCCTCAATATCCCATCACCTTTACTAGTTATCTGTTTTGACAGATATACAAACGTCATTCTCTTAGTCTGTGGAAGGCCTCTGTCAAATGTTCATAAAATATTCAAAAACATTAAGAAAATGTTTGTAGAATTCATTTAGCACCTGACTTTTGGCCTTTATCCTTGGTAACAGTCTTTCAAGCAGGCAAGATCGTGTAAGGTGTTGGATTGTGGCATGCTGCACATTTGACTCAGATGTGATTCCAGTGCAGCTGTTCTTGTTCAGTTTTATCAAAGTTCATTCTTCATTGGTGTGGATGCAATGGTCAGAGGGAAGTCAGGCTGAGATCCCCAGAATGCTTGTGGTTAAGTTAGATGCCATGAGGTGCTCAGTGAGGTCATGCACACATAGCCACCACTAAAGTGGTTATACAAAGTGTTGGATAATTATTAACGTAATACAATTTAATTAATTTATGATTTTCACCCAAAATCAAATTCCCTTGAGGCATATACCAGACTTCCCCATCCTCCTGTGTTACACTGAGTGCACCCAGGTTTGTGAGCAAAAGGAATCCCATGGATGGGTTTGCCTTTGCGTGAGCCAGGAATAATCCAGACTGTTTTTCCCAGTATGTTTGTAATGTGCACCAAGGAACTTTATCTTCTACAATACATAAAAATTTATAAACTTGCTATGGTTTTATCTGTGTGATCATTGGAATGACTAGTGTTAAGAAAGGTGAGAAAGCGAGATGGTTTGCATAAAAGATACAAGAATGTTAATGAGGGCGGGTGTACCAGAATGTGGGACTTCAGAATTAAGACTAAAATGGCTGTAGGCATACTGGCAAATGTGCTTGCTTCTCTGAAATCCATCTACTAATGTGGATTTCTTTTCCAGTCTTTTTTTTAACCATTTTCAAGATGGCTGGTTACTGCATCTGATGTGTCTTGGAAAATCTCTTGATGGCTGTAATCTGCCACTTTACTGTAGTCACATGCTTCCCTGGCACTGCTCGATTCCATTTCTTCCCTCTTTAGACATCAGAGACAACATATCAGTAAACTACATGGGTGACCTGGTTAATCCATCCAGAAGGGAACTGAGAGATGGGAGGAATTTTAATGAAAGATGTATTATTCATAATAAAAGTAAATGCTTTTAATTTTTTATTTTATTGCAGCTTTCCAGTCAACCTGGAGCTGATTCCAAGCCTAGTAAGGTATAGTAGTGATCAGTTTACTCAGGTGGAATTGGAAGGACACACAGGAAAACCAATGTATAGACTGGACATAGCATGAGTCTTAGCATCTTTAATAGGAGAACGTTTTACCTTGTACTTCCTTGCATGCATGTGCTTGTAGGGAAAGAAATCATGAAGAGTAACAGAGTATTTCCATGTTGTCTTGGGGAGTTTGACATACAGCCAGAATGACAGCAGAAATGAAAGGTGGACAGATCCAGGCATGATTTCTTGTACTCATTGCAGCTTCGCACAGCGCAACCAGAGCACATACAGCCTGTAGTGACTATTTTACTCCAGGTAGCCTGGGGCTTACGACTTGTAGATCAGAGTCTCTACCTGTGTCATATACTTTGCTGTGGATTAGTTAATATCTTGTACTCACTTGGAAGTACCACAATTCCCAATGTCTTAAACTAGACACCATTTTGCTATTTGCGGCTTCATATTTGTCTCGCTCCTATTCACTCATTTTTAAGGAGAAGACAGTCACAAACAGAAATACTCAACATGAGGTTCATTCCTGGGGTACCACAGAGCAGCTCTCACAGAAGAAGGGGCACCACAGTGCTGGACGTTCCTCCATGAGGAAAGACACACCTGCTGGAAAGTTGCTGTGCTAAAAGAGAAGGCCCTCCACTGAAGGCAAATTCAGATTCTCATTTAATAACAGTCATTAACAGTGTGAAAAAGCTACCAAGGATCTCAGTTTGGAAGGCTCTACCAAGTTTTAAGAGGATGTATGCCTCCTCCCACCATTTTAAATAAGATAAAAACTCTCAGTTAATCTTGAATTTCTATCCAATCCAGAAACATCACATTCATGTAAAAAAATGAAGATATTTTTACCTCCTTAATCTCAGAAAATTATCTTACTGCTTCCAAATGTGTCAATATATGAAGAAGGTCCACATATGTGGTATATAGGAATGTTAAAATATGTTGTTTGAGAAATATGATTATTTTCTTTTTTTATTTACAACAAAGTCTTTAAAAGCTTGAAGAAACAAATGAACTGAATCAGGCAAGCATGTGTTTTAAAATATGTTCTTAAAAAGAAACATCTCTAAAGGGAAAGGTAGAAACTCTTTACAAGAGAAAGGAGATGCTTCTTTACCCCAATCTCTCTTTTGAATGTCAAATGAAAGGGTGAGAACAGGATGCAATCGAAAGGGATGATTGCCGTTAGTATAGCTTTTCAATCAGTGCCTTTGGATCTGAGGAAAGTTTGTGAAAATTTTATCAGACTTTATGCAACCTGTACCATTGAGCAAGATGCTGTTTGAGTACCTGAGTGTAATTTTTATCTCACCTAATTATACAAAACAGCACTAAAAGGGACCCTGAGAAGCCCTCCTGTCCTTCCTTCACTGCTCTTCATCCTAAACCAGTCTCATTTGTTCCTGAAAACCAGTGTGATGAGTTCTCCAGAGTCACCTTGCACAATAATTTCCAGTGCTTTAATATCTTTGTTATAGCATTTTCTTTATTGTCTAACCTAAATATCCCTTTATGTTCCTTTTTGTCCTATTCACAGTGGATGCAAAGGGCACTGTATCCCTGCAGTGCTTTTTAAGAATTTCTTATGTACCTGAAAACTGTTAGTGTGTCTCTTTTCTGTCTTCTTTAGGGATGAACGTCTAATAGTAGCAGAAAGAGAAATAATAACAGTAAAAATAACTACGAGATCCTATTCAGGTAGGTATGTCCTTGCAAGTTACCTACATTGTGTATTTTACACCCTCACCCTGAGATAGAGAACAGTAATCTCGATTAGAGCACAGGCTTCTCTGTGATCACCTTGGCAGCAGACGAGCGCGGTTCCCGAGGCGGGCAGAGCTGGAGTCAGACCCGCGCGCCGCTGGTGCCACCTGCTGCCAGCCCTGCCTGCACCGGGACGGGCAGGGATGCTCTGGGAGACAGAGCGGGTGGCGGGGCACGGGGCAAGCAGCCTAAGAGCAGCCTAATGAAAGTAAATTAGCTAAAACACCATGTGGGAAAAATCCCGTTGCTGTCCAGAAGTCCAAGCCCGCTGAGTTTAATTTATTTTTTTTTTTTTCGGTAGCAGCAGCTGCTTCTTCCCGACCCGAGCTATGAAAGGCTTTTAAGAGCTAAACATTTTCCTAACTAATTTGAAGTCAATATGACACCAGCATACAAGCCTCAAAACCAGGAAAATCTCCAGGTATAATCTCTGCCTCCCACTCTCTGATGTCAAGATCTTATCTTAAACAAAGTTGACTTAACACCAATTAGCAAGCAAACAGCTGAAGAAAATAAGAATAGTTCTGAACTTTGTAAACTGCCTCAATACTGCGGAAAACTTCTGAGAGATTTGATTTGTCCTGGAGAAATACATAACATCTGTGTTTTCCAGCTTGCGCTGGTTGGGTCATGGTGTTAACCAGGCTTAACACCTGGTATTCAGGTTCTGGTAACAGTCTCTAAAAGATAATAAATTACTGTTGCTACTGACAACACTCCAACAGAGTAATATTAAATACAACTAGGTGTGGCCAATAGTTTCTGTTAGAAAGGGCTAATTTTAGGGAATAAAAATGATAATTAGATGTATTTGTTGCTCAGATTTTTTAATGGAAAAATATTGAAACATCATTTTCTGGAAGAGTAAAAATATTTTACATTAAGCTCACTAAAATGTGTATTTTATATATGGCTACATATTAGAAAAGATTAAGAAAAAGGAGTGAAAACTTCAATAATATTGAATTAATTGACTGAAAAATCTTCTTAGTAATTTTCTTTCTACATTTCTAAAACCTGCAGGGCACAATAAGATCCAGAAATGTACTCCAAGTTTTTTAATGTCTTTATCTATGGACAATCCATATTCTAGATGGCAGAAAACTGGGGAAGTGGGAATGGCAGTTGTTGAAATTACATGGAGAACTGGAAGTTGAATTGCATAAAGCAGTAAGACAGAAGGGGGAGACCACATGAAATGAAAATGATGGGTCAGAGAGATAAATAATTGAACTAGCAAAGGAGTGAAGAAGGAATAAGATCATCTTTGAAAGTCCATGGACATTACTATTGTACCATGCAGTAACTTAAATATGTTCCCACGTTACAGTATATGAATTTTACATTAAATTTACCCAGGTACTGCTCTTCTTTTAGGTTTTTTTTTATTTAACAGACTTATCCTGCACAGCAGTGATCAATTGCATTTCTGCTATGAATATGTATTTTTGCTAGGTGTATTGAGCAGCAGTCTGGGAGGGGAGTTGGGCTTTAAAGGTTTCATATCCAGCTATTCCTGTATGTGCACATGTGCCATAGGAACTGCACAGTCCCCCTCATCTTAGCAATCTCTGACCATCTAGAGCATCCCTGACACGGTGAGGTCGTCATACAAAAGTCTAGGGAACACCAGACTTTTAGTCATAGGCATGAAAATACCAAATTAGCTGCAGCAGAAAAATTACCTGGAACATCAGCTTAAACTTGATGTACCAAGTCATTGTGGCTGCTGTGTTTGCCATTTACTTCAGCAGCTATGAAGAATGAGCAACACGAGCTGGATTTGGCTTCACAGAAGAAACTGCTGTTGCGCATTCTGCTGTCAGCAATTGAAGAAGATTCATTAGTAGATACTGACATGGAAAGTGATTTTTGTTACAAAGCTTGCGGAGATGCAGCTGTGTGAAGGGAGTTTCATTAAGATAAATGGAAGTAGTGGAAGTTGGATGGGCTTTGGGAAAGATAGATTTTTGTCATGTATTGAAATAACTTGTGACTTTTTAGAAGTATCAGAAAGTAAATTGTCTGAAGACAAGGTTATGAAGTAACCCATGAGTTTGAGACATGACTGTCCCGGTTTGAAAGACAGGTATCTGCTAAGGAGGGCAGGAGCCTCCCTTGGAATAGAAGATGTAACCCCCTTCCCTCCAAACTGTTATAATTTTGAAATCAAGGGGCTTTCACGCAAAGATATGAGGAGTAGTAATAACAGTTCTTTACTAATAGATATATCTAACAAGGCAAACAAACAGCAGTAACTGTGGCAGCGATACCAAACCGAGCAGAGCCAGAGCAGCCTCTCCCGGTGAGCAGGGCGGGTGCGATGTTCCCCCGCGGCTGCAGGGGGCGCTGCGGAGCGAGTTCGGCACCACGCGGTGATGGCGGAGGGGAAGTCACTGCACAGACCCTGTGAGGGCAGAGGGACCTCGGGAACAGCAGGCTGGAGCAGGAGAGATGGACCCAAATCCCGCGTTGTGGATGAGATGTACCAAACTCCGGAGCTGCAGCAGGACCTCCGGACGTCTCNTCTCTGCCCAATGAGAAGCTCAGGCACAGAGGGCAGCTGGCTGGACCCTCCCCTGTGGCCAGTTCCTTTGTTTTCTCTTAAGTGCCCAGCGATTTGTTCCTTAGCAACAAGACATGGGGAAAAATTCCTTTAGGGAAAAAGAAAGAACGGGGGAACTTCTAAAACCCCAACAATGACATATTTGACAACTGATGATCCATTGCTGTCATCTGGAACAGTACCTGTTATGCAAATTATCTGACTGGAGACAGATGCAGTAGCTAGCAAGCTGGCCTCTCTAGCTCTTCCAGCCATGATTCTCCTGGAATCACAGAAGATCTCAAATTGGAAGGGACCCATAAGTATCATTAAGTCCAATAATCTATTTCTCACAATACTTCCTAAAATTAAACCATCTGACCAAAAGCATTGTCTGGTCACCCCTTGAAATCTGACAGGCTTAGTGCAGCAACCACTTTTCCTGAGGAGCCTGTTCCAGTGACTGACTACCTTCCCAGTGAACTTTCTCCTAATGCCCAGTCTGCACTTTGCCTGCTGCAACTTCATTCCATTTCCTTGGGCCTTTTGACTGGTCACCAGAAACACATCATCACTCCAAGGGCACCCATTCCTACCCAAGGATACAGGGGATGAAGCACTTTTAGCCCTGTGTGTTGGCATTCCTCATTTCTTACTGCACTGTGCCATGGTCGGGAATGTTGCTAGTTATTCGAGTTAGGGAGATGAATATTAAAGTGCTTTACTTGTATGAATAATTGCAGCAAGCAGGTTTCTTTTGCTTCCTCCTTCTCTTGCCTGCTTCTTGCCATAGGCATCCCATTCAGTATTTGGCTTTGTGCGTTTGGCAGCTGGCACCTCCTGACTCCTGGTGGCTGAGATGAAACCTGCAAGATTTCATCTGGAATGAAGATGTTGTGCTTTTAATTGGTCCCTGAAGCAGTGTGCAGGAATCCAGAATAGGATATTCCAGTGATTACACAGCTTAAATATTTGAAACCCAGGGTAGATTTTGAGGTTTGTTTGGTTTTGTTAGTTTTAAATTATAAGCAGATAAGTTTCCAAAACAAAGTTTGGCTCTGAGGGGTGACTCTGAGCTGTTGTTCCACATGCCACATTTTTGTATCTATTTGGTTTCCTTACTGAGTTTTCACCTGCTTAGAAGAAGTTTTTTTACCTTCAGTGATACATCTGAAATCTGAGTATTTGAAATCTGTGTCCTTTCTTCTTTCTCAGCAACAAAGTTTATGGGATTCAATCAATTATAACTTGTTTTCTGCTCATTGGACCTGTAAGTATTGAGCAGATGCATCACAGCTAGCTTTGTCCCATAGTGAAGAGTTAATATTGGCCATCAGCTGGAAAATCTTTTCCTTTCTTAGATATGCCCATGGGTACACACCAGGGCTGATTTCTGAACAAATGTGCTTGCCCTGGTTTTTAAATTTGTGCCTAATTTTTATAGATCTTTTTTTCTTGCACTCCTGGTTTTACTACATTAACTTTGAAAGTGTTTCTCCTGATGTGAGAAGGGTCAACATGTGAGTTTCTAATGGCCTTAATATTAAAAAAAAATACCACTGAGTCTATGACATAAAGATGTCAAATAGGTGTTAAATCTAGTCATAATAAGTAACATTTTGTTGTCTGCATTATTCAATGAGAACAGAAAATTACTTGCTCCTTAGTAATTAAACAAAATACTTGAATAAGCATCCATGTCTTTAAAAAACCCTGATCACATGTGAGTTCAAAAATTAGAAAAGCAAAATATATGATTATGATAAGTTCCAGGCAATGCACTCAAAATTAAGAGTGAGAGTAAACAATCTTGGAAACATATAAGATTAAATAATACATTTTCTGAAATTACAGGTTATATTTATCCCACACACATAATATCTTGTGTTGTTTAAAACAAATTATTCTTTAAAAGAGTGAAAAAAAATTTAATTATTCAATATTTTTCAATTTCATCTTTCCTGTTTCCCACATAACTTTCTGCTCTCTTGGAGCCTCTAATATCCCAGTTTGCAGATTGCCATGAAGATTAACACACAGGAACAGCAAAATTGTACTAATAACAATCTAAGGACTTGGTGTCCCTGAAATATTAGTAATGAATTAAAAATTGTCATAATAAAAGACAAATATTTTTGAAATCTGATTTTTTTTTACATTATTTTTGAAAAAATAGAAATTTTTATTTCATATCGAAAGAAAGAGATAGCAGTAAATTTGGGTCCTGAATTCATTTTAGCCCATTTGATTCAGAAACTGGAATGCAAATTTAAATATTCTTGTTACCAAATAAATAATCATATTTTATAATAATTTTTTGCCATTTATAATTCAATATCAATTTATTTACTTTATTTCCATAATTTATTTATTTATTATTAATAAATAATATTTATAAATATAACTTATTTATAAATTATTTCCATAATTTATTTATTTCCATAATTCAATATTAATTTATTTTACTTTATATTTCCATGCAAATATTGTCTCAAATAAAAGACATTGTAGAAAATAGATACTTAGTAAATGCAAATAGAGTGATCTATGTGACACTATATTACACTTGAAACTATCCCAAATCTGTGAATTGAAGGTATATATGTATATGGTTTTTTCATTTTTACAACAATCTTCCTGAGCAAACAAACAAACAGAGAATGTTTCAGCAGCAATGCAGACAGGTCCCTTGAAAGTCCCTTGATGCAAACAGAATCCCATGGTGAAGCTGAGCCTTCGCTGGGTAAAGCCTTTGCTGCCTCCCCTCACCTTCTCCTCTTGCTCTGTTTACAGATGCAGTGTTGGGAGTTGGGGCATCCTGAGGACTGCAGTTTCTATGGCAATGGATTTGAAGCAGGCAGAGCAATGGCTGTTGCTCAGGGCTTGTGATTTCCCTTGTTGGAGTCAGGAGAACAATCCTCGGACATCAGTGTGGGCACCACAGTGTGGAAGTTACCTCAGTTGCCTCCCATGGACAGTGCATGAGGCTGCAGAGCTGTGCTTCCTCCCCAGAGACTACCCCACAGTCACAGGACCCCTGTGACCTACAAAATCTTGCCATGGGTATTTGACATGGCAGCTGAAGGTTTAGGTCCATGCAGGACCAGTTCATTTGCCATCCACCAAAGGCTCTGGGCTCCTTGTCCTCCACGGCAGTCCCTGAAGGGTTAAACTCCACAACAGCAGTATAGAAATAGTAATTCCAATTAAGGTAATCACCAGGGAGCAATTGAAGGAGAAATAAAAACGTGGTGTTCTCATTTCCATAAGCAAATGAAAACAATTTAGATGACTTTTATCTAGATGAAGGGAAACGCCTATGTAAAAACTAATTACCCTCTGTACTAATTATAACAAAGAGGATAAAGGACAAACCTTTTGAAAAATATCCAAGGATATTAAATGGAGTTTTATTAATAGATGAAATAAGCTGAAAATGAGAGTTGTGATATATTGTGTTTGGGCCTAGATTCAATAAAAACTGTCTCTGGCTTCCACTTCACAGCAGCCCCATAAAATCAATTTATTATATGAAGCCAGATGGGTCTTTTATTGAACCTGGACCTTATTCATTAAATAAAAGTAATTATCATCAGAGTTAAAAGAAACAATACCTACTGCTTCATGAATCAGTTACTATCCCATACATTTAAGTGACAATAAGAAAGAAAAATATATTTTTAAATCAATAGACATACTGTTCATCAAGTGTAAGAGCAAGACCCGTAATATATTTTCTGGTGTAATTTGTTCCTCATCGCAAGGTTCATTTCAGTCATAATACCTGCTTTGGCTGTTGAATATGGATCAACCCATGGCACCAGACACATGGAGAGTGATGCTCTTGGCCTTTTCCCTGGACCTCCAATTTCAAACATGGGAGTACAAGCTGGGTCTGAGAGGAGGAATGTAAAAATCCAGCAGTGGTACTGAACAAAACTCACCATTCTTTGGACCACTCCATTTGAGATTAACTTTGTTCTGCCTCCTGTGCTGCAAGTGCTTTACCCTAGAGACCAACCACCCCTACATGTTCAAATCCTCTCTATACCTGCAACACTGTTCCAGGGAGGGCCTGGCATGAAACACAAAGATACTGTATTGGGCTTGTGTGACAAAGTTTTGGTAGCGGGCGGGTACTACTGGGATGGCTTCTGTGAGAAGCTGCTGGAAGCTCCTCCTGCGTCCAACAGAGCCAACGCCAGCTGGCTCCGAGGCAGACCTGGCTCTAGCCAAGGCTGAGCCATTGGTGACAGTGGTAATGTATTCAAGAAAAGGAAAAAAACAGCAGTAGAGAGAGAAGTGAGAATATGTGAGAGCCACAGCCAGGCAGACACCAGTTCAGTGAGGGAGGAGGGGCAGGAGGTGTTCCAGGTGCTGGAAAGAGATTCCCCCATAGCTCATGTGTAGACCATGTTCAGGCAGCTGTGCCCTGCAGCCCATGGAGATCCATGGTGGAGCAGAGATCCACCTGCAGCCTCTGGATGGCCCCACGCTGGGGCAGAGGGATACTGAGAGAAGGATGTGAATCCATGAGAAGCCCATGCTGGAGCAGGTTCCTGGTGGGACTTGTGATCCTTTGGAGAACCCTGTCCTTATCTGGAGCCAAAAGCCTTTAGTTAGGTTTTCTCTCCCCTGCCCAGCTGAAAGGGGCATGATAGAGTGTCTTTGGTGGGTGCCTGGCACCTTAGACAAGACCTTAGATGACCATCAGTAGATGCCAAGACTTAATGTCAGGAAGGTTGTAGGATGTAGGTATAGACATCTCACACTGCCTGACCTAAGCTGCCATCATGACAGTGAATGAGAAATGGGCAGAATGGGTAGAATTTTTGCTTCATGCAACTAAAAATGGTACAGTATGGAAGAAATCGGAGGAAAACACCAGGAAGGACAACCCATCCTAAGGGACTGACTAGGAATATGGCATTTCAAGAGGGCTGAAATTCACAAGGTGATGTGGTTTAACCCAAGCCAGCAGCCAAGGTCCAGGCACTCAGTCACTCTCCCACCGGTGGGAGTGGGGAGGGAATCAGAAAGGTAAAAGCCAAAAAATTCATGGGTTGAGATAAAGACAGTTTCATAGGGCAAGCAAAAGCCATGCACACAAGCAAAACAAAAAAAGGAATTAATTCACTGCTTCCCATGGGCAGGCAGTTGTTCAGCCATCTCCAGGAGAGCAGGGCCCCATCACACGTAACAGTGACGTGGGAAGACAAACACCATCACTTCAAATGTCCTCTTCTTCCTCCTTCTTTCCCCCATTTTATATCCTGAACATGATGTCATATGGTTTGGAATTTCCCTCTGGTCAATTTGGGTCACCTGTCCACAAATCCAAAACACAGCCCCATACTAGCCAATGTGAAGGAAATTAACTTTACTCCAGCTGAAACCATTCCACAGGGAGAGCAATTAAAAATTGACTAAACTCAGACAAGGAGGGAACTTCCAGCAGAGTTTTGTCATTGCTGCTTGCACAGATGACAGGCACAGAGTTTATATGCATATCTAAAACAAGTCCAAAGGCTTAGGTTTCACTTTTTAAAATATTCAATATTTTAAATATTGTCATATTCAATTATTTCATTGTCACTAATCAATCAGTCACTTCCAGAAAATTAGTAATTTCAAATCAATACTGGTGATAATAGCATAATTCCATAAATTAATGCTTAAAACCCCAGAATATAGGTCTTGAAATTTAATGCACTATCTTCAGCTGCTGTTTCTAGCACAGTGCCTTTCTCCTGCTTCCCTGGAGAAGTTTATATTTGAGTTATATCTATTTAGTCACATCTTGCTCTATATTTTATAACACACAGAGGATAAAAACTTCCCACAGTTAAATCACAACTCACTTGAGCATAGCCTCTAGTTTAAAAGCTGACCTGGAAAGTGTGGCCCTCTTTTCAATTTTGTTCCTTTAGGTGTTTTTCCCTCCATCTTTCAGGATGATAATAATGATGATTTGTGTTGCAGGTATCCCACTGTGTTAGCCACTCTGTGAGCACTGAACAAAAAGGTTACTCTGCGGGATGTTTCTACTTCTTGTTTATGTCTTTATTCCTGGGACACCAGTAGTGGGATTCCTGCTTGGCAGAAGAACTGAAGTCCTTAACTGGTTGAGATGCAAGTCAATTTTTCTAAAACTTTAAAGCACTTGGTGGGGTCACACCTGATCACTGGGAGGCAGCCCCATGCCACAGCAAATCCTTTAAAAGCTGATGAAGTAGATGAGCTTAAGCACTCAGTGGAGTAGTTCCTGCTGTCTTCAAAAGAGACAAATCTGAGGGACTCCATTCCTTGTACGTGCTGGAACAGATGTACTTTGTGCTGGTAAAGCCTTTTCTGGCCTCCACCATCACACAAAAACCAGTGAGGTCTTTCTCTGGCACTTGTGCTTCCTAACAAATGTGAGCTGGCTTGGGACTGGCATACAATGAAAGCACAGGCATAAGAGTCCCAGTAATTCAAACTCTGACACCCCCGTGCTCATTTTCTCCCTCCTTTGTTTTTTCTTGAGCTCTTTCCAGCATTAGGGCAGCACCACTTATGCCTGATGACTGTATCTGGTTTCTTGGGGAGCAGAAATAGGCAAAAGGCTCAGAGTACTCCTTCCGGTCACCAAAGTTTTCATCTAGATCAACATGTCCTGAACAGTAAGGGATTATTTAGGATATATGCACCTTTCAGAGTTGAAGACAGCATTCAATTTAAGGTATATAAATCCTGTACAGTTATTGAAAATTTATTGAAAGGGACACCAGCAGAGCAGGGAGGAATCCAGAGCAAGCTAGCAGGAATCTGTAACACAGGGATGTTACTGAAATCTCTCCCTCAGACCCATGTGAGGAGGCACACTGGCGCCCAGGACCCAGAATTTGTGTCTGAGAGCAAACACTGGTTTTTCTTCTTTCCAAAGCAGAACAGAGCTCACTTTCAAAGTGCAGGTGCTTGGTTCTTAAACGCTCAGAGCCTGTCCCCAGGAAGGTGTGCAGTGGGTTGACACTGTGTCCCATGCCTTCACCTTGCACCATGCAGTTTACATTAAACCACAACACTACATTGAAAACTCAATCTCCTCCATCCCTTCTATCAAGAAAAAAACCTACAGCCGTACATCATTTGCAGGCTGATCCTGTTGTTGTGTGTTAAATATTTGCCAAACATGGCTATCAGCTGTGGTTTCTGAGGGCACTTGGACCCAGATCAACACCAGCTTCGATGTTCAAGCAGGGCTTCAGGAGAAGCAGGAGATTTCCAGACACTGCAAACAGATCCAGATCTTTCTGGTGAACTTTCAGACAGCTCTTGAACGTGAATTTTGGGGTTTTATTTTAGGCTGAGGTGGCTGACATTTGAGTGAGTATACTGCATTGCAGTTGATGGGGGGATGGATTTGATGGGCGCACAAGAGCATTTAGGAGCATTCTGCCTTACAGCCCGCTTACCTTCAGACTACCTGGTGCACAGCCTGAATACAAGCTCTCTGTTCACTTGACAACATGCAGCCAGATGTACTTGGCTCCAAGCACAAACCCCACTCAGGACAGCCTTCAGCTGCCCCTGGAGCTCAGCTTTTTTGCCATTAAAGCAGTGCTGAGTGGTGCTAAAGGTAACCTCGAGGCAGCCCTCACATCAAAGTGCAAACACGTATCCTAAATCCTGATTTCCACCCTGTCTTGGGGCTTTCACCCTGCCATGCTTGCCTCTCCCGTTCTGTTTTCTCCTCTGTACTCTCTCTCCTAATGGAGCAGTGGGTAGTTCCTTAAGAGAGAGGAAGAAAAGACCCTGGCTTTTAGGTAAGAGAGCTGTGCATAACAGAGGTGCTCAGAGCTTACAGGATAGCATGCAGCAAGTGGGACAGTCTTCCTTCTTGCATCAATAGCTGGGGATTTAAAAGATGTTCTAAGTATGCCTTGGGGGGTCTGATTTAACCATGTAGGGTGGGTTGTTGTGTGATGGGGTGAGTGGAGGGATTCGTTATGTAAATCCCCTTACTTTTATGTGCTTAGGGATGTTTAACTGCAGTGTCTCAGCAATGCAGTTTGTCAAAGATTTGTATTAATCATGGACCAACCTTCATTATAAGTTGAATTATTTTGTGAGTGATAAACATAAAGCTTTTCCAGACTCAGAGACCATTAAAAATATCGGTGTCTTGCACTGGAGTTTTTAGAATGGTTTATCTTAGATTTTGATTTCGGTCTTCTGTATTATTCCCTCTGCTTCAAAATGTTTTATTTCAGAGAGATTATTATGAAATATAACTATATGATAAAATCTGCAGTCCACCAAAACTGTGATTCAAAAGAAACCTCTGTTATATTTCCAACCTATTCTTAATTCTATTTAAGTCATATATGATATTAGTCTTAGCCTTGCCATCCTTTTATCAGAGATTTGATACCCGATTAGAAATGTTTGGGATACAGAATGGAAAAAATCCCTCCTGGAAGAGATTTTCAGCAGGACAGGAAAGCCTCTAGATGGCAGAAGTGCACTGTAGAAAACTCCAAACCTTAATTAAGCAACAAGCTGCAGAAGGGTTGTGTGCCAGCTGTGGGGAAAAGGTGCTCTGATTATTGACTGGTCCACTGACCTCTTCCTCCTCCTCCAACTTTAATTGCTGCTCCAGATGATCTGTGCTTTACAGCCACAGAGACATGATGGCAAACTGTGTCTGAACAAGTTTCCTCATGGATATAGTTTTTCTCTTTCTGCAAAATGACACTGTGGCTGTTTTTTTTCAAAGGTGAAGTGAAAGGCTCTGGCAGCTGGCAATATCTGGAGTTTGGGATGACTTCTTTTAGCAGTTAATGCCACCCCAGAAACTTCACAGGGAGCTGAATCCTTTATGAGGCTGTATGACTACCCCTTGGGAGGTGATTGTCAGTCTGCAGTCCTTTCAAAAATAAAATTTCACCTTCTATGTAGGTGGGCAGTACACACTTAAGGTATTTTTGACTTAGAAATAGTACAGAAAAGTTTCAAATGTCCTTACCTGTCTGATAGAACTGCCAGCAACTCCTGTTGTAATCAGTTAGACAAGAATCCAGTGAATTCTGGCACTGAAGCACATAGATGAAAATCCTTCTGTAAATCTGAGGTTTAAGCAGTATTATTGGCTGACACATCTCTAACTTCTGTGCCAGTGAATACTGTTACAGCTTCATCAGGATCCCTCTGCACAGTCACCTTGAGAGAAAACCCAACTGCTTAGACTTGCATGGTGCCAGATAAGTGAATTTAGATAAAAGTCCAATTTCTTGCTCTGCAGTCTTACACCTCAGTCTGGGTAGAAAATTATTTGAGATTTCAGAGTGTTCAGTTTCAAAGGAAGGCCCTTTGATGTTGGCTTCTGGTTGTTGATTAAAAGCAAATAAATGGTACTCAAAATACGTGGATGGTCTTCAGTCTAGCATGTGGCAGGTATGTCCTAACCTTGAGGCAGCTGCAGGGATAAAACACAGTCTTTCTTGAGATTCTGCTTAGTATTAGATACACAAACCATGGACTCGAACCTTGAAGTGAGTCCCCAAGGCTGTAGGAGCCCCACATCCTTGACATGTGCCTCCAGACATTTGTGACGGCCGTGAGACATCTGAGCTTTGGGTTATCTGCAAGGGAGGTGGCAAGAAAACAAGTACAGGAGAATCTTTGCTGCTTTCAGATCAACTGCTTTTGGCAATACTTACAAAGGATAGGCTTTTTATGACAGCATTTTCCCACCAGATCTTTCTTCCTTCCATGGACCCTAGGCACGGGGCAGAAACTGGGCAACAGTCAATAATATTGATTGTAGATCACAGCCTTGGTGGTGTCTTAGTGGAAATCCTGTAGTGAACTACCTAGTGCTGTTCAGCTGTATAAAAAGCAGCATAAGCTGTCCCAGAAAATTCCAAAGTTTTATTTTCTGCTGTAGCGAAACCAAGTGAGTAATTTCTAAGAGCCATGCCAGCTCTGGCCCAGGTGGCTCTTGGGCAGTCTCATGCAGTCAGTGGGACTGAAGCCACTGGGACCTCCTGTGCACCACTGTCATAGCCATGCTGGTAACCTGTTAGGGATTTGTCTGTATTTTTTCCAGGAATGCTGACTGATTGCTTACTTGGCCTTCTCTTTCTAAGGTGTCACTTGTACTTCAAGCAGCAGATTTCACATTTTAAGCAAAAGACCTCAATACTTGACATGGAGAATCCCAAAAGTATTTTAACAAGATGTGTGACTACAGGAAAGACAGATATACCCAATATTAATGGCTAGGCAGCAGCGAAGATGTGGCAGCACAATTCCAAGGTAGCCTATCGACTCAAGTAGCTGTTATTAGCATTATTGTCTAGATAGAAGCTTCTGTCACTATTTCTGCCTGCTTCTGCAGCTTTTGTAGCATTTGTCCTTGTTCTCAAGGCACCAATGCTAATAACAGGAGACAGAATTGTTTATCTATTGGATCTCACATTTTTTCAACCACACTAAGCACTAAATCAATGCATCATCACAAGGTCTGAGGGCTGCTAGCCAATTCTTCAAGTAAGAAATAGAATCAATAACTTTGGCATATTTTGTCAAAATCAAAGATCCTTGCCTATTTTTTAACTGATCCAGACTTTAGACCTGATTAGGCTAGAACTTGGGTAATCATAGGGTATTTACCCAGTTTCAGACAGACTTGTCTTCATGGTTGTGCACCCATGATATTTTCTCCAGCCTTGCATTTCAGGAATGACTGCATTTCAGGGAAATGTGAGTTCTTTTTTTTTTTCAGGTAGTTTGTGTGGTGCACAAATATTTTAGTTTCTTCAGCAGATTCTCTATGTTTTATTCAGATTCTTATAAAACTACAGGTAGACCCAAGGGTTTGTACTTTGTGTTGTATTTCTGCTGGGGAAAGTTTTGCTTTGCAGATAGTTTGGCCAATGTTTAATAAAATGCCTGGTGCTCTGTAGTGTTAAAAATAAAATCCTCAATCCCATTCACATTTAGAGGACACTTGAATAGCTGTTACTTGAGGCGTGAATTAGCCTGAGAGTTTGTGAAAAGAAACACATACTGTATTTTTTGGAAGTATTTGATAGTTTTAGAATACTCTTTCCTCTGAGAAACTGTCAAAGCACATAACATCCTGAGTGAGCAAAGCCCTTGCAGGGCTGGAGGGCACATTACCTGTCAGCAATGTCTGTGAAATGGAGCCCGGCGCTCACAGTGAGAGCCAGGCTGGCAAACAGATGGGATGGCCCCTTTGATCTGCTGCTCTGCTTGAGGGCACCCTGCACCTGCTGCCTTTCAGAAGGTTGTTAGGATCTGTGGGTTCTGGTGGGTATTTAGCTTCTGTGGCTGCTCAAACTCAAGTCCTGTTCGGATTACAGATTCCTAATTTCACACTTAAATATGTTCATTGCCTTGTTCTTACACTTTGTTTGCTAACTTAAGCAACTCTTCCCTGGCTGACCCTCCCAAGATTTCATTTTCTGGTTTGAACAAACATCCATTATGGTAATTTCCAGAGAACCAACCTTCATTATGAATCAGCTCATTGCAGCATGTTAGGGGTTAGAGGGAGAGAATCTGAGGCTGGAGATAGCTGCAAAAGTCTTTGGAAGCTGCAGTCGGTTTCTACATTTTCTAATGGGTGTCCTGGGGCTTGAGTGCAGCCACACAGAATGGTGAGTTTGCTGGTTTGATGGGCTCTACAGAAACCTGTCTCCAGGAAAAAAATAAGCCTGAATAGAGCTGTATTGTACCTTCAAAATTTTTTTTCAGAGTCCAGAGACCAGTCCGAGTCTCCTATTTTCTCACTGACATCCTGCTGAGGAATTAGCTCTGGGTATTGACAGGCTGTTTCTGTGAACATGACCTGCAGAGCTGCTGCTGGCCGTAGCAGCAGCAGGAGAGCAGCTTTCCTGGAGTGAGAGCAGTGCTGTCCTGCTGAGCCCTAAAGTACATGAACATGCAGAGATAGAGGCACCTCCTCAGCTCCCACAAATACAGCCCCACAAATGGGTGCATAAATGAAGCTATTTCTTTAAATGTGGAGGGATTAATATTTTCTACTGTCTTAAATTAAAACCCTTTATTAATTCACAGGTAAGCAAACTTCAGGAGCAATGTCACCACCAAACATGTCAATGACTCCCCATGCCAACTTGAGAGGTAGCACAATGTTTTTTCTTCATGGTGTGCAACATCATGGTGTTCTGCGCAGAGCTACTCACTTGCCAACAACTCTGTTGCAGAGAGCCTTTTGACATTTTGAATTCATTTCTGATCTACACTAAATTGGAAACTCTGAAATTTACATCAAAATTGGAGCAATAAAAATACTTGTTGGCCAGCCCAAAAGCTTGGTATGTTGGAGACTCTGGGTACATCCACATTAATGTTTCAGTTTTGGTCAGAGATAAATTGAAGTCACTCTTTACCATCCTCATTGAATGAATTAATTTTGGGTGAAACTTAGCTAAAGGATGTGCTTTGGAAGACACTTGATGCTTTCCAGCCTGCTGATAGACATTCAATCCAGCAAACCAGACTGGCATTAACACTGGAGAAACATTTAATTTGGGCCTTGGTCCCTCGGCTTTAGCTGTTCTGCTCTACAGATTTGTCCTGTGCCAGTGTCAGCACAGGCTCAGGCTGGTGGCCCTGCCCAGCCTCCTGCTTCAAAGCAAAGCTTGTCATGTGTGTATGATTGCCTTGAGTCTGGCAGAATGGGGCCTGGACCCTCTGGCTGCTGTGCTGTACTTGTGCCCTTACCAACAGGTTCTGTTTTATCTCAAAATAAAGATCATTAAAGCCACCTATGCATTATTTTGACTTGGATGAAGTGTCCTCATGCCAAAACGTTTTGAGCACCTCTAGTTAATTTGCTCTGATCAGAGCTGTGGCTGATTTCAGCTGACGCAACACGTACACAGATCAGTGCCCCAGTGCTGCAAGCTAACCCAGCCAGAAAATGAAGAATAGACTATTAGTGGTTCTGAAATGCCTGGTCTGGGCAGGTTTTGCTTAGCGGGCGACTGGAGAGCTGTGGCTGTGCCACCTGCTGCTCTGGTTTCTCAGGGTGACAGTGCTGGAACTGTGAGTCCTTCCCCTTGCATTCAGAGTGCATCTGCACTCATTTGCAGAGGTTGGGAGGTATTGGCAGGACAAATAACAGTTTCTACCACTGCACAACTTTGATCCATGACCAGAATACATCCAGCCTGTATACTCAGTATCTGGGTTCAGCAGTCTGTATCCTTAGATTGAACACTGGATGCCTCCAAGCCTTCTTGGCAATTACATAGAAAAAAACAAGCAATGTCCTTCCTGACCATGTGAAAATTATAACTTCTTAAAGTCTTATCCTCCTTTTTGACTAAATATTTCCTAAGACAGGGAAAAGCACCAGCATAAATTACCATCTCCAGTCAGTTCTCTCCCTCGTCTTATTTTTCCCTCATCCTCCCTCCTAGGTATTTCAAAGCGGATTTCAAAGAGAAAGTTAACAGAATTGTTATTTTTGTTTATGCACAGAAGAGCATGTCTTTCTCCATTTAGTGTTCAAAAGCATTGTCACTGTTTCCGCTCATATTTACAAAGTTACAAACTGAGGTGTGCTTAAAAATAATGACAATTGAGCAACATTATAAGAGTCTCCCAGAAAAAAAGCAAAAAAAAAAAAAAATCAGCCTTGGGAAAGATGGGAAGACTGTCTATCCAGAACACTGGGACATAGCACTGTTTTCTGAAATATACAGGAATATGTATTTTAGGGAGGTGATATAACTGGTGCATTTTACAGGTCCATAGTGAGTGGAAAGCAGTAGGCTCTTACAGAAGACAAAGATGCTCTTTGGAGCAGACACTGACTGAGAAACTCCAAGTTAAGCTCTGGAGGATTTTTTTCTATTTCTCATAGTCCTCTTTCTTTAAGGAATTCAGCTGATGCACCTAAATTAGAAGCTTTGGGCTTTTCTTACACTCAGAAGAGGGGAGGAACTTGCTGAGGGGATTCAGGCAAACTGTGCATTTTATCCCTGGTGGAACAAAGTGTTGGAAATTACCTGGATGGTTTTATGTTGCTGGCTTCAGTCCTGCTAAGCAAACTCTCACAATGAGTTTTGTAATGTGCTAGGACAGTGGTACATTGAAAAAAGTATTTTTAAGTAAAGTTCCACTCCTATGACTTTTTTTTCTTTTGTCTCAGCTATAATAGGAACAAGCAGAGGAATTAAAGCATATTTGTGCATCAATCTTGGTGGTGGAACATGGGGAAAATCCAATTTAAAGGGCACTTTTATTTAAAATCACATTGTAGTCTTTAACAGACTGAATCAGTGGTACAACTCGTGAAACCTAGGAGCAGTAAATCATAAGGACTGACTGATAGTCATCCAAGGATTTGAAAACAAACAAAGCATTAAAGAAGAGCAACATTGACAAAGATATATTATAGTCTTTACGGCAAGGGAGCCTGAAAACTTAAAACTCATTAGCATGATGCTTATCTTCAAAAGGAGGCTCTGGGCATCTGAGGCTTTACAGATCAGTAAACTTTATTATGATAGCAGGGAACTCGATCGAGGGTTCAATTAGGGATAGAATTGCACAATGCTTGGATAAGTATAGCTTCTCAGGATCAAAGCAGCACTGCTTCTCTAAGAAAAAAATGTGCTTCTCTACCTTGTTTGAGCTCTTTTCAGTGTTAATGCAGGAGACCTGGTGGAAACAGCATACTTGGATTTTCAAAAGACTTTTTGATAAGAGCCGGCATAAGGGACTATAAAGTATAATTGGGCACCATCAGGTAATGCACATTAGTAAAAATAGGCTAAGCTTCTGATAGGCTGATGGACCCAGAATTTTCAAGGTCTTTCTGAGGAGAGAGACATAAAAGTCGTCATGCAGAGCTCTAAGCAGAGGTGCACAGCAATACCTGAAAGATAAGAGGGAGCTGGAGTGGTGATAAAGAAAATAATGCGAGAATGGGCTGCACTTGAAAAACTGACACTGAATTCAGGTGGGCCAAACTGCTCCATGCCCTCTTTCCTAGAACAAATAAATGTGAGCCCACTCAAAAAAAAAAATGTTTTTCCTTCCTGCCAGCTTCTTGAGGATGTGAATCTATGGGTCAAAAGGTGGATATGCATAGAAAAAATCGGAGGAACAACCAGGGAGCAGCTTCTGGGCTTGCTCCTATCAAAGAGGCTGGCCGTTCCAAATTTAGAGCAGCTCCAAGCAGAATTATACCTCAGCAAATTGTAATTAGTGATAGGCAATATAATTCCTAGGAGTCAGTGCGCAGAAATGCTTTGAGATGGGATTTCTGAGTAGGTCAGAGTAGTTTTTGGCATATTTGTAACTCCTGGTGGTCATTTCTGTATTTTCAAGAGTATTACGTTTTGTGCAGTTTAAGCACAGATTTCCATTGGTGTGTTTTTTAACATGGTTTGTATTTATTGTGGATTGACTCTATTAAAAATTTGTAATAAGAATATATTGTTTATGCATGACATTATTAAGTAATTCTGTAGAGGCCTTATGTAATAAGCACAAAATCCATGAAGGGAGGTTGGGAAAATTCACATTAATTCAATGTCTTATTCATTTTCATTATTTTAAATAATAAGAAACCCAAATATCTTTTTTTCTTAATCAGTGTAACCCCAGTAGATCTTAAAATGTTTTATAAAGGAGGAAGAGCTCATTATCCTGTCTTACTGGTGGGAAAACAGAGGCACAAAGTAGCAATTCCTACAACTAGAAATTAGGCCTTTGTGTTTTGGATCCCAGGGCTAGGAGCTACCTGATAAGCTCAGAGACACTTTTCCCCTAAAATGTCTGTGGACACAAAATATATTGTTAATATAGTTCTTATACAGATGTATTAATTTGGATTTAGTGACGTGATATTTTTCCCAGCTTAATGCTGAGTTTTATACTCAGACAAAAATCCTGGCATCAATGGGAACTAAATGCAGTTTCCTGGTAATGATTTCTGGACAGGGTCTCTGTTCAGTGCACTACAAAGTCAAGTATTTGTGCTTGACAGAAAGCAGTGCTTCTGCATTACAAGAAATCTTGTTTTTTGAAAGTCTGAATTTGAAAAGAAACATAAAATTCCCAAGATTTCAGTGAAAGGCACCTTCCCAGACCTTGTAGGTCCATGTCTAGTGAAGCTGGTGTTCTGCTCGATTTCGTCAGACAGTAACTAACGAAAATGTCAAGATTGTTAGTTTTATTGGGGATACTCCTACCAGTGATACTGCAGCTTCTAAGATATCTAACTTGAGGATGGACCAGCAGGAATGAATTTGCTGAAATGTTTCAATTAATCCTTCCTACTTTGTAAATATGCATCTTCTGATGAAAAGCTGCATTGTGACAAAATTTTTGTTCATCTCTAAACATTCTGGTATTCCTTATGAAGCCAGGTGCCTACAGAGGTTATGGTAAGAGACTTTTATCAGGATGAAAAGCTTTTTATGTCTGTTTTTATTGTAAAGTTTCTTTAATAATATGGATGGGGTTTTTATATAAGTTGGTTGAACGATAATAAATTAAGCATGGTTCTAATGCACAGTAGAAATGTGCTGGATTGAAAAAATATTTTCCTCTTCTGTATGAGCCAAAATTCAGTCCATATTTATATACGTGTCTGAGCATAACTCAGGATGCTATAAAGTCTCAAGATATCAATTAGATGTGGGATAAAGATCTTAAGGTGCTGCTTCTAAAGGTTATGCAGGAAAAGATTGCCCTGAAAACTAATTAGGATGACTGTAATAGTCAAATATATGAATGTATCTTAAAATTCTTTAGATGTTTTTCATCACAAAAATGGGAAAGAAAAGGGCTGTGACTGGCATCATCTAAAAGTCTTACACAACTTTAGTTCCTTATTATCTCCTGGTGGCTGATGACAACAATAAATTTTTCATTGTTATAGGATGGGGTAGTCTCCCAACCTAGTATTTCTTATTCTGCCTGATAACCCTCTCTCATGTGTCAAAATTCATTGTTACCTACCCAGGGTAGCAATCTGTGATTCTAGGCAGGCTACTGTATCCTCAGAGTCATTAGCATGTCTCTGATTTTCAGAGGTTCTTCACCTAGGGATGCTGCAGGCAGTTGTACACAGCATGCAAACAGCCTCCTGCAAAACAAACTAGTACTTATAGTGCCACATAAGCAGGATTTATTAAAAGAAAATAGTTTTAAAACTAGAAAACTTTTACAGTTTCCATTGTGCTTGCAACCCTACAGTACCCTGAGGTGAGTCATAAATAAGTGCTGTGAATTAGAGGCCGTTTTCTAAAATGCTGCTTAAGTGTGTTGTTCTGATTTCCTGGGCTCTGACCAGTCTGGAACGCTCAGCAGGAGAGTTAAGTGGTGTATCAGCATTCTCATCAGCTCTGAGATGTTTGACAAGAGACAGTTTTTTTCAAGACAGATGAGGCTGGATGGCAACTCTGGACATCATCTTGTCCATTCTCCCTGCTCAAAGCAGGGCCAGCAAGAATGGGTTTCTCAGGGTCATGTCCAGTCAAGGCTCCAAGGATGGAGACTCCACAACCTCTCTGGGCCACTTGCTCCAGTGCTCAGTCATTCTCACAGTAGAATGCTTTTCCTTACTTTTATGTGGAATTTTCTGTATTTCAATTTTTGCTCTTTGCCTATTCTTCTCTCACTGAGTACCACCAAGAATAACTTTACTTTGTCTCCTTTACTCCCCCATCAAGTATTTGTGTGAGACTTCTCCTGTGAGCTTTCTCTTCTCCAGGCTGAACGGATCTGCCTCTCAGTCTCACATCACGTTGCAGATGCTCCACTCCCTTAATGATCATCATGGGCCTGTGTGGCACCCACTCCAGTTTATGTTTCTTTTGTACTGGGGAGCCCAGTGCTGGACATAGCATCCAGATGTTTCTCACCACTGCTGAGCACAGAGGAGTGATCAGCTCCCCTGAGTGGCTCCCAATGCTCTGTCAGGCCATTTCTTCAGTCTCTTGGGGTCCTAATGTCATAGTGCTCAAGTCAGAAGCTTCCAGCCTTGGTCATGGTGAAAGTCTACATTTGCCAGCCTGACAAGCTCAGACTCTCCCGTGTCTCCTTCAGTACATCTGAGTGTTCAGGCTCTTGTGCCTGCAAAGTCTTGGAGAAGATCTGAAGAACTTTTTTTTATCATCTCTGCCACTCCACAGACTTCCCTGTGTTCTACCAGTGCTCTGCAGCCCTAACACAAACACCTTGGAGGGCTAATGAGTTCTATTAATAACTGATTGCAGAACAGCTCTGCATTCATAGCAGTGAATGACGGGGTAGCACCCCACTGGGACTGCAGGAAAGGATTCATCCAGACAAGTTGCAGTCTCATCTGCCCAATCTGGGCCTGTAAAACAAGGAATATGTTTTTTGGAAAGAAAAATGGAAATCACAATGAAAGAGCAAAATCTTTTAGGAGTGAGCATCTGTTCATTCTGATTTCAAGAGGAGTAACAAAGGCAAAAGAAAACTTCTGTCTTTATCAGACAAAACTTTGAAACTTTGTTAAACATGAACACAGGAAAATGATGCAAACAAGAGGCACATTCTCTTATCTATTAATACAGGTCCTAGTTCCTGGAAACTGAAAAATCTTGACAAACCACATTAAAGTGGAAGAGAATGTGATTTATGCAGGGTTACGTGGAATTTACTTGAAAATTTCCTGACATGGGTGCCAAAGATGTTTTGAATCATAGTTGAAATACTCATGGGAAGTGGTGTAAGTGACATCTGATTTCAACATGGAGTCAGAAGAGCAATGACAGAAAAGGGAAGGCCAGTTGTTTATGTAATACACAAAACTGACAGTCATACCCAACCAAAGCTCCTGTGACAATTTTTAGAAGTTCCTTGTATTAATATTTATGAATTAATAATTATGACATTCAATTTTGAACTATATCTTAGGATAACAAACTCTCCTGTGGAAATAGACACAAGGGAGTGAAATACAGGAGCCAATTTAGAGACAAAGAAGTAGGAAATAAGGATTGCTTAAAAACCTAAGAAATTTAGGGGCTACGGTCTGAGACTTTATGCTGCAAATTAATTTAGCTTTCAGAGCTAAAACTAAACCTGATTGAAGCACTGGGGTATCATTGTTTTCTTCTCATTTTACCTGCTCTCTGCTCTCAGTGGAGGTTAGTTTTAAATGGCCTTGTCAAAACCTAATTGCAGTTTTGTAATAGCTAATTCCCAGGCTATTTAGGCACTGAAGAATCAATTCTGAGACACATCTAAGAGGGATTTGTTAAGGGATGGAGAATGCTGCTGAGATCAATCAGCATCCTAGTTTTTAAATCACACAGGAAATTCAGGTTAAAATCTCTGTTCTGGTTGATTGATCCCATGTCTCAGAGAAATGCCCTCACTAACCACCTTTATTCTTGCAAAAGTGCAAATCTGTAAATTAATTAAATGTTCACTGGGTGAGGGAGAAGATTCATGTTGAAACCCTGGCTTACATTAATCTGTGGTGTGCGAACTAGAATAAGGACTTCTACTCTCGTCTTCTACATCTCAAATGAAGGCTCCAGCCACAGGCAGTTCCAGGCAGGACACACCTAACTTTCTACTGATGATTTCAGGCGCTCCTATCCCATACAGATACCGACGGGATCATGCCTGCTTGGGAGAACACTCCTAGTTTGATAATCTGGCTTGAAGGTGCCTAAAGAAGTAGCTGGTATGTGGGGAAGCCACTAGATTTTCCACATCACCAAAAACCTCCCCAGTCTGGTGGAAATGCAGAGACAGCAGGTGCACCATTGGTGGCCAAAACAAAGGGGACCTGTGGGGAGCCAAGACATGAGAACATGTCCTTTGCACTAGAATCAAATTGCCTTGACTGACAGCATGAAGAAGAGGCTGTGAGTGCTCCTGCAACTGAGCCAATTTCTTTTGCATCTTGCATTAACCTCACAAAATTTCATTTATTTTATATGCTTTAAAAATCAATGAGCTGAAATTTGGGAGCAAGGAAAGAAAGGCTTAAGCTGAGTAATGTTTAAGTTTGGCTGACGCAGTCTGTGTCCCCTGAGACAGGGGTTTTTCTTCTTCTATCAAAGTCCCATATCAGATAAAAAGGAGCTGGACTTGCAGTTTTCAGTTTTTCTTGTTGTTTATTCAAGTTCTTATCTCAAATTCAGAATACTGCCCTGCACCTGGGCATTGCGCTCTAAATTTCCTGCTGCAAGACCCCAAAACCAAGAATGCAGTGCTGTTTTAAAGACTTATCACCCAAATAACTGTTAAAATGTACTATATTTATAATTCTGTACCAGTAACCATCATCTATTTTTAACACATTTCCCCTACCTCAAATCTGTTCTACCAATGTCTGTGTGTCACCATCACAGCAGAAAATGGAGTAAAAGAAGATGAAGGACTCTGAACACCACCCAAAAACCTCTATCTTGCTTCCCTTTTACTTCCATACTACGAAACTCAAAACTACAGATTTTCACCCTGTGATGAACTAAACTAAAATCTATCTTATATTTTTAATGTTCTTAATTCATGTGTAAGTGTTGGAAGCTTCTCCCATGGGCACAAATCAAAGACTGTGTCCTCCTGGGGTCCCAGCGTGGGTCCCAGACTCCCCCGGGCAATTTGAGGGGTTTTCCAAATATCTTGGACTCCAACATTTGGCTGTTTAAAGGTCAAGCTATTTGTTAGCGTGTGTAATTATTGGATGTAGAGCAGGGGAATGGAAAATAGTTCAAAATTATACTCAAGATACCTGATGAATGACCTGGTGAAATTGATGACTCTGGTTTCCTTCAGTCAGAGTGCCTATGTCAATGGTGGATTTTAAAGCAATGGGGAATGCTTTGCACATGCAAGAGCAGGGCTAGAAAACGGAATTTCTTTGCTAGATTAGCCTGAATTAGTCACAAGAAGCTTCAGGACTGATTAATGTTTAGTCTGTACACAACAGACTTTTTAGGAGGACAGGAAAACAAAATTGAAACAGGGAAAAGTCAAGTAATCTGTTAATAATATGGGATATTTTAAGGTAACCCACACAACACTACCCTTAGGAACCATTTCTTTACCAAGAGTATGGTCAAACACTGGAACAGGCTGCCTTTCCTGGAGAGGTGGTTGATGCCCCAAAGCTGTCAATATTTAAGAGACATTGGGACATGGCCCCTAATAAAAGGCTTTAATTTGGTGAGCCCTAAATTAGTCAGGCAGTTGTACAAGAGGATCCTTCTAGGTCCTTTTCAACTGAAATATTTTATCCTGTTGTATTCTGAAATGTTGGCATGTTGTTCATTGCATGGACAACATTTTCCTGTTTACAAACCTGCTGAGTACAGCTGCAGATTCCTGCTGCAGGTCAGGTGTGTGCTGAGGTGGCTCAATGAGGTGGCATTCAATGCTTGATTCGAAGTCACCCAGCTGAAATGCTGCCCTTAAATTCAGTGACAACTAGAGCAGGCCCTGCTTAGAGCTAATCAAATGTTGCTAGTCTATCACCTATTTGCATTTTTTATGCAGTTGAAATAGTTGGTTGTACTATGAGAAATAGGGAATATTTTTACTTTAAATCATATCTTTTCTTTTTATTAATAAATCCAATAATTTTCCTTGATTTCCCCTTTTGAAATCCAGAAGAATGAAGTCACAGGTGGATTTCCATCTGTCCATCACTTGGCAGATTATATAAAGAAGACAAATACCTGCATGATGCAGAATAACTAAGTGAGACATGTCTGCAAGGAATGGATATCCACCAATACCATTTCCACTTTCTGCTGTTCAGTTTTCCTTTTTTTTTTATTTATAAGCAGAGGGCAACTCACTTGTAACTGCATAGACTAAAGCAAAGGAGTAAAATTTCATCAGGCTTGCACTCCAGAGCTTCAGGTCAAAAGAATTCAACCATGTCATGTAAATCAACACATAAGGAAATCCAAGTCCCACCGGAGTGTGGTTTGATTAAGCCACAACCCCATCCTCAAACAGAGGCTCTTTCATCTCTTGTCAAAAATAATTATCCCTTTAAATATAGCTGCAGACATTCTCATTAGCAATACAAATATATATCTAATTCAGTGTTCTTCTGGTGAGATAGAAGAGAAGAAGAGAGAAATGAAATCACAAAGCCCAGCTTTTAATCACTTTTACCAGTTTCTGCCAAGAGTGGTTTCAAAGTCCACCATACCATAGTATCATATTCTGGAGGTCCTTCTCACCCTGCCTGGATAATTTCTATGGTAGCTCTTGACATAAATTGGGCTGTACAACATAGAGAGATTTCAAGGGTGGGTAAGAAAGAATGAATATTTCTCAATCACTTCAGTCTTTTAGAGTAAATTTGGGAGTGAGAAAAATCTATCAGCAGTTTCTTAATAGAAAATTGTCTCATAACTTCCATGAAGAGGAATTAGCACTGTATGGAAGCTTGGGTGAATGGCTTCCATTTCAAAACTCTGGCTCACTACTTCATGCATAGACAATATTCCTTCGCTTTTAGAAAAAGTAACAGGGCCAAAAATCATGGGACTAGAATATAGTTGCAGAAATCCTATTTGATCAAGAATTAGCTAACTATTGCTTGCTTGTTCAAGAAATAAAATAAAAAGCCACAAAACCATAACATATGATGCTTTTGTATCATTTGTTTATGGAGAGAAAATAAATTGGTGAATTCTAATTTAAAGGAAATATCACATAAAATACTATAAAGCTAGTAGGCACTTTTCTTACTCCCCCTCCTCAAAGGGAAAAACCCTACAACCCATACTTTTGTTTAATACTGTTTACTTGGTCTCCAACTGTGGTGTTTAGTTGTGGTGGGGGAGTAGCTGATTTATACCAACTGCCTGGAGCTCTGTGAGTGCTGTTCAGTGCATTATGTGCTTCATGCCACGTCTCACATGATAAAAGTCCTGTTACAGATCAGAATTTTCTTAAATCTGTGTCCATATTCTCAATATGCAGTAGACTGCAGGCACACCTTTACACCTGTGATGACTTACCATCTCTCTCTGAGAATAAAAGCAATGTACAGAGTATTCCTTCAGTCACGTCACAGAGTCACAGAATGGACAAGGCTGGAAGGGACCACAGTGGGTCATCAGGTACAACCTCCCTGCTCAAGCAGGATCATCCTAGAGCACATTGCACAGGATTGTGTCCAGACAGTTCTTGAATATCTCCATCCTCTTCACACCCTGTGTTCAAATATCTATATACATTGATGAGGCCCCCTCTTAGTTTCCTCTTCTCAGGGATGAACGGGCTCAACTCTCTCAACCTTGTGAGAGAGATGCTAATATTTCTGGGCAAGAGGAGTGATAATTAAACTTACTTTCTGTCATTGTATGGATGTTGAAAGACATTCTTCAACTTCTAGTTTGTCCCAGAACAAGCCAGCAACTGAATGTTAAGCTTTTTCCTCATGGCCCTACCATCTAGTAATGGGGTGGTTGTTACTCTAAGGTTGTTTATTGCCTGGTAATCAGCTGCTTGCCACCAGTAGCAGGGCTTGTGAAGAGCAGATTTGTTAGTCTTTGTCAAATGGTTGTGTAAACTGCTTATTGAAGTGAATTATTTTCCAGCCATGAAATCAGCTCTCTATTTTTGGTCTGGTCTGTGTGACAGCAGCAAGTATTGCTCAGGACATATTTGATTGCTTTCAGAATGGTGAATTCAGGAAGTTTGCAAATGAAGCTCCCTATGCTGTAACTGATGAGAATTCAGTGGCTGAAGATAATTTTATCATATTTATTATTTGATACACTTAATTTTTTGTCATTTTTCCAGAAATTTGTACTGACAGATTATTTGGATAAACTAAGTATTTAAAAAACTTTAAATCATGAAGTTACTTTTCTCCTTTGTAGAAGTGTTTCCTCCAAAGGTTACTGAATAACATCCAATTCTCTCTATATCTGTGTTATAAACACTGATTTTCTCCTCCAGTCTTAAACCCAGTCTCCAATCTTAAAAGTGAGCTGAGTTTTGTTCAGATTTGCAATATCATCAATAACCCCCAGCCAGCCAATTTGGTTTCTGGATATGGCACCAGATTGTGCATGTTAATGTGGTCACGGTTTCTGTGACTATAAGATTCCAGCCTGACCTTCAGAAATTAAGGGCAAGTTTCATAAACTGACAATTAGAAAAGCACTTTAACTTCGAACTTGCATAATGTGATTCTTCAAGACAGCATAAACCCAGGAGGACACAGTGGCATAAATTTGCAGTCATATGGCCTATCTAAAATCAGTAAACGGTCCAGTTTGATATTGGTATATTAAGAAAAAATCTATTCTACTATAGGAATAGTTAAATGCTGGAGCAGCCTCACTTGCTGAAAGAATTGTGAAATCCCATTTACTAGAGATCTTTTAAAGCACCTAAAACAAATATATTTCAGACATGTCTGTCTCAGAGCAAGAGGAGTGACAAAATGATCCCCTCAAGGTCTCTCTCAGCTCTATGTATCTAGAATTCCAAAATGTGCTGTTATTCATTAAAAGAGGAAGTTTATTTATAATGTAAGTCTGTTATTTCCATAGACCAGCAACAGTGACAAGTTCTCGAGGTCAGCTATAGCAGTGAGAGGTTTATAATGATGCCGTGCCTGTAGAGCTGACACCCTGCTGAAACGCGAGAGTGCAATAATTACTGCAGCAATAGAGAAGTGTTCTCTCCAGCCTGCTCATGCAGTTTCAATTTACGATCAGTTGAATTGTCTTAGTGATAGATATTTTAAATTCACTTGCAGTTCTAATATTATTTGCCAAATACTACAGTTGCGGTTCAATGTTCTTCTGACTATGACAAAGAAAAGACTGATGAGGGGATTTTCAGTGAGTATTTCATGCAGTTTAGCCCCTGGCACTTTGTGGATAGAAAAGCTTTAATGGGAAACCTGTATTGCTTTTTTATATGTTGTGCCTTCCTGATACATATTTTAGAGCTTTGTGAAGTAACTCTGGAAAGTTATTTAGTTTTCAAAGTGACCACAGCACAACTCTGCTATCTTATTTCTACAGTTGTGCAAGTGAATATGCTATGCTGGCAATTATTGTTATTTGAATTCTTTGCAAGATCCACAGCATTTATTCCAGGGAATGACAAGATTTTGGGATGGGCACTTCTTCAGTGCTTCTGTATTGCTGAGAGTAAGAGTCACTTTTTCTGATTTCTTACACCCTCATATTTTAAACCATGGGGAACTATGGATTAATGAAGCTAGTGCAGTCAAGTAATGAATTCTGGAATAGCTGCGTCTATCTGTGATTAATGCAGTATTTTTTATTTGGACATATCAAATTACCTGAAAGTAACCTGAAGTTTCTCTCTTTGTTTCAGTGGTCTCCAAGATTTCCTGAATTTTAGTCTCCTGGCAAGCTACCAGAGAAGTTCAGTCTCTTGAAATAAGCCTCTCAGTCTTAATGTGGACCTCTTAGTTTCCACTTATCAGGGGGGCCTTATCTGCTTCTTTATCTGCTTGCTTTAGCCATCTCTGATGGAAAGGAATCCATTTTCACAAGAACTGTAATTTTCCCAGGCTAGCAACATCAATATTTTCCTCTTCTAGTACTGTTATTCACAATACAGGTAGAGGAAGACCAGCGGTTTGCACAGTCTGTCTTAAAGGCTGAGTACAGATGAGCAATTTGTCTAAGCAGTAAGTCTTACAGTCATTCCCACTAACTTTGCTTCCTGGCTAGGACAGTTCCTGACACATCTTCACTTTGCACAGCTGGTGCTGATTTTATAGTTATGTAACATTAATTATTCTGGATTCTGGGGAGAACACACATGTTCACAGAAGAAAAACAGACCACATACAAACCCATGTTTGTATTAGGATGTCATATGCTGACAATGCATGCAGTCTGACAAAATAATAGCAGGAAACACCTTACATGCTCACTGTGGTATTACTCTTCCCCAAGTTTATGTCCCCTTTACTCTTCCCCTTCTGTTTATGTCTGCAGTTAAAAAGAAGATATTGGGCTAGGAAGACCTTTGGTCCAACCAAATGCTGCTCTTCTCTGTTTAGCAGTCATGTCACAGAGGTCATTACAAGCATACATGCCATGCAACATAAGAAGAATTTTCAGCCTTTTTTTAGCGATGTGGGAGCAGCCTCTGCAAGAGATTATGGACCTCAAATGTCTGAAGAAGCTCTTTGTGTTCTGTCTTTGAAGCATCTATATAAAGTGCGGGTGGTCTCCACAAATCATCCAGGTGGATGAAGCAGGATCTATGTTTGGGTTTCATGTAAACTGTGGAGAAGATTTTTCCTTTTTACTAGCTAGAGGGAACCCATAGGTCCTAACTGGGACTGATTGCTACATATGTGAATGTCCTACTTAGGGCCAGATTCGACTTCCATGTGTGATAAGACACTGAGATTTGTTTGCCAAGAGTAGGGCCAAAGGAGCCTGGCTCGCTCCATGGCTTGTGTGCAAAGTAATGCAAAGTTAATGCTCAGGGCCACAAGCCAAGGCACTTAGAAAATTCCTTTATGATTTATTTTATTTCTTTTTATAGCACCTTCTATTCACATTCCTCTGCACAGAACTGACCCCAGGATTCCATCTTGTACCACTGAAATTAACAACAGGACCTTAGTCAGCTTCAGGGAATATCATGACCCATGTTCATTCAAGTCTATGGCAGCTTGAATATCCATCCTGCTCGGAGAGATAATGCATTGTTTCCATCCAATTTCCTACACCAATTGCAGGGACTCTTTTGTTACTCTCATATCTGTTCTTCTCATCTCTGTTTTCTTGCCACTGTTGTGCTCCTTTTCCAGAACACCACTCCCAGCACAGCAGCAATGTCTCTGGCATCCAGTAAAGGAGCATTATAACTTTAAGTGATAGAGTTCAGTCTGTGTCCGCTCAGGTTTTGTGTATAGTATATTTTTATCCAGGGTTCTTCTTTACCACAATGATTCACTTTCGTGTCAATCCAACATATTTAAAATCTGCCTCCAGCTAATGGGTTCATGGTGCCAGGTCATCTTCTGCCTTCAGAAAGCCCTGATACTTCATATTCTAAGGGGAAAGTCTGTGTCATCTAACAAAACGATCAAGTCAGCCTCTTAAAAATGCATTTTTCAGTCCCTTCTGGTTCCCTCCCAGCCCCCATCCCCCTAGTTGTTGGTTTCACCACATAACATGTGGAGAATGGTCTTGCTGAATCCCTGACGTTATATCTTGTTCTCAAACATTTCCTTGGATATCTGTTAACTAATAAATTCTATAGCCATAAAAAGAAAATAAAATTATTCTGTGGTCACAGAAGTCCAAAGAGTTATATGAATTTGCTACAAACAGAAAGGATTTAATGGAAAAGTCCACTGCAGTCTACGTCTTTCAACTTAAATTTATTGAAGCTAGCATTAGTCAAGACTGACCCTTTTCTTACTAGAAATTGCAAGAATCAGAGTTTACATTGCTTTGTCAGGGCAGTCCTGAGAATCAACTACCCTGTTCAAACACCAGGCACTGAGGGCAGCTCCAGGCATAATGCTTGGGGCATCTTTTTTGATAACACGTACCCCAGAAGCCCCTCATCCAAACCTTGATTTTCCTTCTTAAACTTTGTGGCCTCATGATATACTGTCCCACAGGGGTATAATCTCACCTTTAAGAATCTTAAAGGAGGAGTAGACAGCCCAGAATCAGAGCTTATGCTTTACTCCTACAATCTAAAGGACCTAAACCTGTTGGTGTGTGAGATGATGCACACAGGTCATGGGCAAGCAACAGTCCCCATAGTCTGTCCCCAAGGAACAGCACCTACCTGGCCATAAAAGTACCCAAACTCCTGGAGAGACAGGACTGTATTTTTTAGGGAGAGTGAGGAAGGGTATGTACAGTTGGGCACTGGAAGGGGGAAATCAAGTTAGGGTTCTGACAGAAACTCCTGATGGAGGAGGAGCTCTCTTGGACAGGCATCTGGAGAAGGCAAACCAGATATCTCATTAGGATACCTGCACTGCAAGGCTCTGCCTCCCTGGCCAGTCCTTTTCAGGAAGAAGTCCCTGTGCAGGGAACCACTCTGGATGCCAGGATGGGACGGCAGGCTGGCTCTGGGAGTGCAGCAGAGAGGAAGGCAGCACAAAGCAGGTGGCAAGAGCAGCTTCAGCCAGACAATGAGCTGGCTCAGGACTGGGACAGCTCCATGGGAGTCCTGGCTGTTTTCCCTTTAGCCTGGCACCATGGCATGTGGGAATGAAAGGTCGTGCTGTTGGCAGCAACAGAGATGGAAAGCCTGAGACATCATGGATGTTGGTCTCTGAAAGGAAAATGTTTTCTGTCCCCCTACAGACAGATCCTGTTTGAAATATGTGTATTCCTGAATTTGAGTGTTATCTTTGTGCTATATAGTGACAAAAAAGCCATGTAATGTCTACTCCACCTGGCTTCTGCTCTCCAGTGGCAACAGACCTTGGTTAGTATTTTGGGCAGGGGGAGGTTTCGTCTTGGAGATAGGCTGTGTACATTGCCCATCAGTGGAGGCAACCTGGTGTAGGATTCTTCCAGCCAGTGAAGGACCTGCCATCTGGGAGGGATGGAGGGAGGGCTGCCTGTGTGCTGGTGCAGCCAGACCAATATGAGAGATGACTGGGCAGCCTGCATGGACCGTGTGGCTTTACAGAGAACATCCACAAACAGGGCAGGGTGTGATTTGACAGATGCTGTGTACATGCAGGAAATTAGATCTTGCAGATACAGCTGCAGAGCAGCCTGGATGCAGTATGAGCCAGAATCCTGGGAATGAGACCATGCTCCTTGCTAAAGCACTGACCCATGTGCAGCCCATGGCACCCATGATCACCAAAACGTGGGAGCAAAGAAGAAACACCCTGGAGAGAAGATAGCTGTGGGCCCATGAGAGGAAAGTTCTGGCACAGCACCAGCCTACTTCTGTATCTGGTCCTAATCTTGTCAGCAGGACTTACAAGCTTGGGCACAGTGCCACTGTAATGCTGCCTTTGGACCCATGCTAGATTATATCTGGCCATTTCAGACTGTTAGCAGAGGGAGTTTGGTTCAGTTTGTTCCTTCCTGCATAGACATGTCCTAAGGGGGTTGGAATAGAGTCACTTCTCATGGTGGAATTTGCTCAGGAGACTGTTAAACTTAAATCACAGAAATCTACCAAATTATATTGACTAATGAGTGGTATACCTCACTTCTCACTGATATTTAATAGGGCTAGTCTCTTTAGCAAGTCCAAGGACACTCCAATTATTTTCCATCAAGCAAAAATTTCATTCATTTAACAAGAATCACACATGTATGTGATTTACAGTGTGGTAGATTAAGCTTCAGTATCAAATGCTCTAGGCAGATATTGAATGCTGCACTGAACCTTACAAGGGACTGACATAAACCAGAATTGAGGTCAAATAGTTATATAACATTGCTCCCTAAGAACAATGCAGCTCACCAAGAATTTTTAATCTTTAGTCATCTGTTGTTTAATATTTCTAAAACAATATATTTTTAATCTGCTAGCAATTTTCCAAAGAATAAAAATGCATTTATCTTAAGGCAATCTAAGGCATATGGTCCCATTAGGAGAGAAAGGGATTAGTTTAAAACACCAAAAGCAAATGTTTCAAATTATGGTTTGAAAGACAAATTGACATCTATATGTCTGGGATAACTGAGTTTGGGTCTAAACACAGAATTTCATCTGCAGTGTCTTTATATTTGCAAACAACTCTGTGTGTCAGTACAAGAAATCTTGCTAACCCACTGGGATTGCCTGGTCATGCAATGGATCCAGCAGGAATTCAGGAAATGTGTTTCTGCCTTAGAGGTTACATCAAACAACATGAGTAAGGATTCCAAATCCAGGAACTACAAGCATTTCAAGCACTCCAAACGGTGCTGGAGACAGCTGAAATACAAGACTTCTGGTCCAGAAGGTGGTACTCAATGAAATATGTCAAATTCAGTAAGATGGCCATTTTTTCTGTGAAATGTTCCAGGAAATGCATTGCAGTCAGGTTGCTGTTTTTCTTACATTACACACCAAGCCCTGAAATACTTCCTCACCATCTTCACAGATAACTTGATAACTAGATTTATTCACTCATCTGTTTAAAAGTTTCGATGTACTTGTTCCAGATGGAAACAATTCACTAGAGGAAGGCACAATGCCCTACTGCAACAGCAGTACTGAGACACTTTTCTGGAAAGGAAAAGATTTTTCTTCCCACTTTTTTTTTCTTTGGGAAGGATTTGAAGCAGGCTCTCTCCTCGAAGAAGATGAACTCATTGGGGAAAAAAACAGAACCAAGAGGAGCCACCATTGATGCGGCCCACCATGGTGCCCAATTGCCTACACTTCTCTGAAACTGTCTTTCAGGTAAGATAGAGAGAAGATTAGAAATATAGATCCCGAAAGATTTAAACTGAGGAGGGCATCAAGTTATGCAGCACTGTCATCTGAACTGAACAGGCTCTGTGACAAGAGGACTTTAGTGTCTAAACCATAAACTCATTCTCAAACTGGAACACCTGGGAACCTCTGGAACACAAAGTGGTCATTACAGTGTTGATCCTGAGTCACACTTCTCAGCAGAGCAACATCAGGTACAGCTGGCTCACTGTCTCCTGTCGTGAGTCTTTTACCTACTGCACAGTAGTCTCATACTATTTTCCAAGTGATTCTGTGTTTTATCAGAGACTTATTGCAGATCAAGTAAAGCATTGCTCTGGGGAGTATGTGTAGATTTCAGAGCTCCAAGGCAGCACAAGGAACAATGGAAGGATTTGGAGACTGGTACGAAATTGTTACTTAGCAGCAGCAAATAAGGTAATAAAATGAACAAGGATACAGTTAAGGCCAAGAAAAATATATGATGCCAAGAACAGAAAACTTTAATAGAGGGAAATGTCATAAGAATCAATAAAATGGGCCAGAGAACTGTGTCTTTCTGCATTAAGTGATGCAGACAGTGTGAAACAGATGCTCTTTCAATGTCATCAGCAACTTGACAAGTTGGATAAATAATTGTTGCCAAGAAAAATAAAAGCATGTGCTGTCAATGTGGGTGGTTGGCATGATTGCCATGGCCTCTGGTTCAAATGCAGTTACAGAGATGATGAAAAAGAAATAAATATGGAAGTGGATGAGGAAAAGCAATTAGCTTCCCACAGATGGGCCTTTGGCACACCATAAATTGTAGTTACCCTTTTCATCGTTACCTTGGGTGGCAACATGGGAAATAATAAAAGGTGGAGAATTATGGGTACAGCCATTCCCTGAGTCCTTCCCATAAAAAACGAGAAACTGTTAGTCTGAATGATTTGTTATGAGGAAACTGTAACAGACAAATCAGCTGCAAAACAACTAGACACAAAATTCCCACCTTACTGCTGACAAAAGTGTCAATACCTTCAGCACTTCAACTCTGCAACCATGTACCATCAGGGCACGGATATGTCATTGGTAGTTCTCTTAGGAAGCTCAAAGTTTTCTTCAAGACATTTCTACACTTGAAGCTATCAGTGCAGAGTGATGAGGGGCTCAGTTCATGCACAAACCCCCTGAGGACCCAAGGAGAAGGCACTCCAGTGCCTTCGAGTATCCTTCTCAGATACTAGCTGGATATCAACTGTTCATATAAAATGTGACAGGAGGAAGCCCTTGCTCAGGTCACTTGGTCTAGACAGGTTTGCTCCGTTCCCATATTTGTCTGAGGAGAATATTTCCACATCTACAACCTCTGGACTGAAAATAGGGTGTCTTCTATGCAGAGTCATAGACAGAGTCACCTGAGCATCACATTCATTCTCTACACACATCCTCTAAATCCCGTAAGACCTGAGAAACAGGGTCAGATTTATATTGATGTCAATACCACTTAAATCTTACTTTAGGAAGGTAAGAGACAGGAAAGATGTGTATTGAGTCAGTCACTTGGACATCTTGTCCCCATCTCAAGGACAAACAATATATTTTTATACCTCCTCTATCATTTTCAATTCCTTAAGCATTTCAGCCATTGAAAATCCTCATTTTAGTCCCTGAGCAATTTCACTTACATAAACACAGAAGTGGATGTTGGTATAATTTGCTACAGTCTCAAATAATCTGTGAGGTAAATTGTCGATAACAAAGCAGTGAGTGAATATCAAATAAATGGCAATGTTGTTCTTTAGTCATGACACTTTGTATAAGAAATAAAGTCTGGCTGCAATTACTTGCGAGGCTGATTTGTGTTGCGTACTGAAAACTGGGTGAAGGAAGAGAGTATAAAACTTTAGACTATCGACAGGATTCATCCAGTTAAAATACATGCCTTGCCTACAACCATATAAAAATAGCACTGTAATAAGTCTCAACAGTGGTGATATAGCTAGAGCAGTGACAGAAAAACCAACTCTCTGCTTGAACATTTGGCATTAGACAAAATTTCAGGCTGTTTATTTATTCTTGATCTGGGACTTAAATCCACTGAAGATGGGTTTAAATATTTTGACTGGAAGGAAGAACAACCACAAACCACATATCTGAACTGTTGTTGTGGCTTTGTCCTACATGGGACAAATCTGCTGGCCTGGCTGGGCCAGCACTGGCAAAAGAGCAAGGATGGCATGAGTAAAAGCCCCTGGCAGGGTCTGGGGTTCCTGGCTGGAATGGAGGAACTGGCAGGTGCCTTGGCTTTCTGGTGTCATCTTGATGCAGGCGGTGTAATTTCAAATTTTCAAAGGGTATTACCAGTTTTAGGCTTCCCAGAGATTTCAGAATGTTTACATCCTTAGTCTTTTTCCTCTTGAGAAGAGAGATGAAAGCTCTTAAGGGAATACTTTTGAACTTTGGCATCCAAAATAAGTGTTTAAGGTTTACCTTCAGCCCCCATCCCTCATGCATAGGATGACTTTGCACAATCCTTGATGCAGATGAAGTCTCATAGTCAAGGTTGGCTCAGATCCTAGGTTTAGGGTTGCTCTCTGGTTTTGTTCCCAGACCAAGCAAAAGTGTCAAGTGTTTTATTTCAGAACTTTGCTCTAACATCAGTGGGATAAAACCAAAGCCCCAACAGTAACACCTATTTTTCTCTCTGATGATTTAGAAAAAGTAATACTGTTCATGAACAGAGCTAGGTAAGTATTTCATGGTCAGTTGGGAACAAGAAGGGTCTCGGAAGATTTAGCGAGGACAACTGATCCCTATCTACTGCCCCTCAGAAGCCACTGTTTCACATCAGATGATGTGGTTAATGTCTTTCTGATTCTTGAACGTCTGCCCAGTTTCCCTGTGTGATCTCATCACTAAAGTTGATAAATAGGTCTGCCTAAAGCAATAAGACCACAACATATTTGCCTCTTTGAACTAGAGTAATTCTGCTGCCAAACCTGAGCTCCCAGCCTTTCAAGGTTCAGCTGGCAGTTACATGTGTATTGACATTTCTTTTTACCCCAGGCCAGATGAGGGAGAAACAGTTTCTTACTTTGTAAAGCACTTTTATTCCCACTGTGTGACAGCTTTTTATACTATACTTTGAAAGGAGAGTGAAGGTGGTTTCCACAGAGATAGAGAGATCTTCAAACTTTTCTGTTCCCAAAGAGGAAAGATACACTTCATTTAAAAAAAAAGGACTTGAAACACTTTTAAACTTACCTTTCCAGTAACCTACAGTGCCTTTCCTTTGAAAGCTGTCCTCTGAAGTAATCAAGATGCTTCCCAGCCTGTGTGCAGATTACCCATGCTGGACAGGAGCTTTCCTTAATGCATTGCTTTGGTATACATTACTTTTTCATATCAGATCATCCAAAAGGTTTTGAGAAGGACTTATGAAAAAAGGTAAATACATGTGTCATGTCACAGAAAGAAACTGAAGTCCATTCCATCATCTGGTGTTCAGAGGATTTAGTTGTAATGCTGCAGACAAAGGTTTATGTGTTATGAAAGATTACACTTCGACATTTCTCAGCAGGTTTAATTCTATTTTATGCAACTTTATGTGAAAGGAAATCTAAGTCAGGCTTCTTTCTCAGAAGAGTAAATTCCCTGTAAGAGCCTGAATCTGATGTCTGCCTAAACCAGCATTTTTATCTTATAGTATAAAATACATACCTATATGCCTATGAATTCTTTTTTTGGTGACAATTTGCATAATATGCTATATTCCCTATTCTTCTGCAGAGCAAATTTCAAGTACATTTACCTACTAAAGATCTGATGTTTGTCTGGCCCCTCTCCTTAGTTTCAGAAAGGTGTGGCAGCCAGTGGGCCCATTAATCAAGGGACCATGAGAGCCCTAAGGAGGAAAAGATTTTAAAAGGCATCATTTAAAAGGGTGACAGAAAGAGGCTTCTCCCAGGGACGTTTGTTGGGTTATGTCAATGTACCCCATTTCTGCTTCCCGGTTGGCCCGCTGGCCTCCCTTCCCCTTTCCAACATATCTGTCCCTGCTCCAGAACGTTCTCCCTTCCCAGCTCCCCCACTGCCCCTGTCCCTCAGCCACTCCCTCACCATTTCCCCATGGGCTCCCATACCCTCGCTCCACCTGTGTCCTGCCCCTGTGCCCTAAATCATTTGCCCCTGATGCTCTCCCTGTCCCACGTGTTCTCCATACTTAAACCTGGATCCTCCATCGTTCTTAGCCTTTTGTTCACCTGGACAGCTTCACCTACGTGAGTGTAATAAACCTCTCTGTGGAACCCCACACGAAGACCCTTCCTGGCTCTTTACTGTCGACTTTATTTGGAGCTATCCAGGGTGTGTGTGGGTGTGGATGCATGTGGGTGTGGGTGTGGGTGTGGGTGTGGGTGTGGGTGTGGGTGTGGGTGTGGGTGTGGGTGTGGGTGTGGGTGTGGGTGTGGGTGTGGGTGTGGGTGTGGGTGTGGGTGTGGGTGTGGGTGTGGGTGTGGGTGTGGGTGTGGGTGTGGGTGTGGGTGTGGGTGTGGGTGTGGGTGTGGGTGTGGGTGTGGGTGTGGGTGTGGGTGTGGGTGTGGGTGTGGGTGTGGGTGTGGGTGTGGGTGTGGGTGTGGGTGTGGGTGTGGGTGTGGGTGTGGGTGTGGGTGTGGGTGTGGGTGTGGGTGTGGGTGTGTGTGTGTTGTGTGTGTGTGTGTGTGCTCGGGTGTGTGTTTTGTGGGTGTGTGTGTATGCGTTTGTGGGTGTGTGTGCTTGGCTGTGTGTTTTGTGGGTGTGTGGGTGTGTGTGTATGTGTTTGTGTGTGTGTGTGCTCGGGTGTGTGAAATGACCCTGCCGAGAGGCTTCCCTGCAGAGACGCTTCCAGACGGCCGTGGCATTATACCACCTTCCCCCACCGCGATAGAAAGGCAGTGTGGTGGCATCTCTTCACCTTTCTTTAACTCACCAGAAATTTCAGGATCTTATTTTTTCTTTTTGTGTGTTTTAACTGGAACATTTGGGAAGTAGGAATTTAAGCATTAGAAATTTCAATCAGAAAGTGAGAAAGCAAGCATAACTTGCTTGTTTAGGAACTATAGGGTCTCTTCATATAAACTTGTTCAGTCTTTCTATATTAATGATATCATATCTGAATTAATTTGATCTCTTGAATTTAATGCCAAGGCAGAGACAATCAGAGTGGAGTCCACAGTGTGGTTGTTTCCAAGCTCTGTCAAAAAGAGTCTGTGTCAGAGATGTGCTAATTTCACTTTATTTTAATCCCCGTTGCAACATACCAGCAGTTGGAGATGGAACAGACCTACCAGGTCTTGCTTCTGATTTATACCCATGGACCAGCACAAGGTGTTTATCATACATTTTCATTAGTCTTGTCCTCTCAAATTTTAAATATAACTTGATTGTTGGCTAAGTGTTGTCACTTGTCACATTTTTAAAGTTGTTACGGCAACTGCAATTACATGGAGGAACTGCTCTTTAGAAACCTGGTGGAAATGCTTCTATTTTGGGCTCTAATAGATTTTCTCTGCTAGGGGAGGTAGACAAGGTTGGCAGTATGGAAGAACAGTTGTAAAGTTGGAAGGTGTTGGAAACTCCAGATTTGTTCTTATAAAACCTGTCAGTTGAAGAGATTGATGTTTTCTTTCAAAACAAGCTCCATGAGGCTGTGCGTAGTCTCTCTTTTATAGCATACCCAAGTGCTCTTGAGAAAGAAAGAGAACCAGTGAACCACAGAATATAATTAAAGACTTGTACACCCTCCAGCACCATGGCATGGTTTATGGAGTCCATTCCTCAAAGGGAAGAGCTCAAAACTGAGGCACTTGATCTAGAAGAGTAGACTTTGTACATGGTACTTTAAAGGATAAACAGTGCAATAGCTTTTCTGAGTGAAGACACTTTCATGGACATGAATGGTACATCACCAAATCTTTAGATGATTAGTTTTGATTTATTTTGAAATTATTTTTAAAAATGTGACCACATAATCACACATCTATTTACAGTACACTGTTTCTCAGATCTAAAGGCACAAGCACAAACATTTAGCAGTGATTCTGCAAGGAACCCTGACACAGGGCTACACATGGGCATTTTAGAAAATGAGGCTTTGAGTGTTCTTGCCTATGGGGATCCCCTCATTCTCATGCATTTTGTAGCCAATCCCTGTGAATCCCTGTGTAATCTCATGCCTCTGATGCCATGTGTCGCTATCTGGTTTTGGTTCTAACACCTACAAATTATGTAACAGCAACACGAGTAGCACTCTGTATTGTGACCACATTTATCTTCTGGTGTGAGATAGGTTTCTTGCCTTCTAATCTGTCAGAAAACACCTGTGGTGTATGAGATGGGAGGATGTAGCTGGCTTTTCCCCAACCCATCAAGATCCCACTAAAGCATGCCCAGACATGGGAAGACACTTTCATTGCAGCGATGCAGCTGTAGCATCAGTCACTGATTCCTCTGGGCTCTCCAAGTATGTTGTAGAAAGATGTTGCCCTAATTCTAGGGCCTGGTGCACAAATTATTTCATGTTCATAGATTTGTTGAAATCAGAAGGCTTTATTGTCAAAATATTATCAAGAAGAAAGATCAAGCTTTTCTCTCTCCAGCCAGGTTAGCTGGAGGGGTCGTCTGTGTCTGACTTTGTCTGTGTCTCTCCAGCAGAGTCACAGAAAATATGAAAACAAACAAAACACAAAACTCTTTCATTGGTCAAGAAAAGCACCTTACCAAAATATCTTTTCATATTTACATTCTTTGTCAAGATTTCTCCTGGGAACCTACAGAAGTTCCATTTAGAAATGGAGTTAACTATTACAACTGAAGACAAGTTAAAAAAGGAATTGCTTTCTTCAGCTTTTTGCTGGGATCTCTCTGTGATTCACCAAGAGTCAGCACCACAATGTGGTGTTCTCCCACCCCCTTTTACTTTCTTCTTGGCTAAACCCTGGCCACTCCCTTGATCTCCTCTTATTGGTCTTTCGGGGACCCCAACTCCGCCCCTCCCCCAAATCCCGATAAAACTCTAAACTCTCTGTTGCGGTTTGCTTCTGCCCTTGGACGTGTGGATAGCAGCATGTGAATAAAGATCTTCCGTGCTCTCCTCGCGGAGGTCTTTTCTCACCCCCTTTGTCGCTGCGTGGTTGCGGAGAGCACGAGATGCCTGAGCCAGCCTGAAGGCTCCCCGGCCGGTGAGGGCCCTGTGAAAGAAGGTGAGAGCCCTGTGCCTTCAGAAGGAAAGCATGGAGCACGCGGGCCGAGCCGGGCTGGGCAGAGACAATCTCTGGCACTTTGTTGCACATTGCGGCTAGCAACAGCAGCCAGCAAACGCAACACCACAGTGTGTGCTTGGTTTTAGGGAATAGAATAGAACTACCCTTGGCTTAGATTGAGCACGTGCTCAAGACTGTTGGTGGTGCACAGAGGATTCTGTTCTCCATAGCACCAACGCAAAAACCAGTAAGATAGTTCAGCATGTAAGTCCGAAGGACTTCGAGGGACCAATTCATATGATGAAAGGTACCTACATCCTGAGGTGTTTTGCTGAATGAGGGGTTTTTTTCACATGCCTTACACTTGAAAAATCATGAGCAGAGTTGAGAAGGCCAAGAAATAAAAAGAAAAAAATCTGAAGGAAACACATAGGGAATTCAGGATTCAAGACATAAAGTCTGCAGCAACTATTTTATGCTGCCGTGCCAATTTGTGTGTGTATAAAACAGGATTTTTTATTGTACTTTATGAATTGACTGTAGGCTATGTAATACAAGGAAAACATAAAAGAATAATGAAGAGAACAAGACACAAATAAGTCTCCAAAGATTTTTTATGGCTTTTGTAAGAAGAACAACTCCCCACACCTTACTTTGTAACTGTCATTACCTTCACATAAAGATGCAATATTAGAGCAAAATCTGTTCAGAATGTTCTTTCACTCTATACCCACAACAAAAGCATTAGAATCTGTCACAAAATGAATATAATGATGCTGATTACAAACAACACAAACTGATCATTCATTTTGCTAACTGAAACGGGAAGTTGAAGGGGTGAAAAATTAATTCTTTTCCATGCCAAGTATGAATTCCTGCACATCATTAGTATTTTACTGATATTTTACTTTAATAATCCTGTAATGCAAAGATAAATGGTAAGAGCCTGCTGGCTGATGAGCATACAAAGAGCAAATGTTGTGAGAGATACAGCTTGAGCATGTGGCATTTGTGTGTAAGTCCATTTGGTGGAAAAAAGCCTGTCTTCACCACAAAGCCGTTTTAGCTTTGCCAGATACAGGAGCAGTTGAATGATTTGTGTGATATAGTCAGAATATTCTATGATAGAAATGAAGTATTGATTCAAGGAGATTTTAATTTAGATTAGTTCACTTAAAATGAGTAATACATGGAAATGAACTCTACAGAGCTCATATTCAGAATGAATTCTCTTGCCACCTCACTGAAACCTTAGGTGAGGAATAGTTCTAGTTAAGACCCTAACCCAAATCATCAATTTTAAATAAGAACTGTAAAAATAATTTGGACAAGAAAATGACAGATGTGATATCTGATTTGTAAATGAATTCTAGGGAAAGAAAAGAGAAGAAAAATTATTTTCCTAAAACAAATCAGAAGGAAAAATGTTAGTAATTTCAATACTATGCTTTAATGTTAACAGCTCCTCATGTATCAAATGCTGCATTAATATTTGATGAAAACGTGAATTTTGCTGCTAGTATCTATTTTTAATAATACTTCTTTTTCTCTCCATCTTGATCTTTCTGGATAGAATTTTTAAGGAGTTATTCCTATACTGAAGCCTTTTACAATAACTGATTCTTCTGTTTGCTAAGATGCCTTGTGCTGATTTAACCTATTTTGCTTTGCATATTGTTTATCCATGCGTGTTTACAGTGAGCATACCCACCACCCACACTCGGCCTGTTAATATATGCAAGCATACGTTCACACACTTCAGTATATGATTTTTTCTTTACTCATTTTTAAAGTCTCTAGTTCTCTCCTGTTTCTTACTACAATTCTGATTGTATTTTTTTCTATATTCATTTCCCTGTATCTTGCTAAATTTATTTTTTACATTTGTTGTAAGTTCTAAAATAGATAACAGAACCAAACAAAAATGGGATGTATTTTACTTCTATTTTTTCTGTAATAATAGCTTTCTCTTTAATCTCCATCTTATTTATTTTATGGGATTTTGTTGTTGTTGCTGGCATTGCAAATAATAAGCTTTCTTATTGTAACTGATGTCTCACTGTCATAGTTTAAGCCTAGAGGGCAATTAAATAACTCCTCCTCACAGTGGGGTGGGGAACAGAATCAGAAGGGTAAAGTGAAAAAACTCATAGGTTGGGACAAAGACAATTTAGTAGATAAAGCAAAAGCAAAACAAGGAATTCATTCAGCGCTTCCCATGGGCAGGCAGGTATTCAGCCAACTCCAGGAGAGTAGGTCTTCCCCACAGGTAACAACGACTTGGGAAGTATAACTCTGTCACTCTAAATGTCCCACCCAGGGGGGACACACTCCAGGGATGGTGGAACTGACAACTTCTCTGGGCAACCCATTCCAGTGCTTCAGCACCCTCACAGTAAAGAATTTCTTCCTAACATCTAATCTAAACCTTCCCTCTTTCAGTTTAAAACCATTGTCCCATGTCCTGTCACTGTCTGCCCACACAAAAAGTCCCTCTTCTCCTTTTAAGAGGTACACTTTAGGTACTGTAAGGCTGCAATGAGGTCTCCCCAAAGCTTTCTCTTCTCTGGGCTGAACCCAGCTCCCTCAGCTTGTCTTTGTAGGAGAGGTGCTCATCTTGTCTCCTGCTTTGGGAGCCGTGTGCTGATTTCTGCATGTTCCTTTCTCTTTTCCTTTGGGCCTGATGGTCCTTTGTGTCTCCCCTTCACCCCACTCTGTGAGTTGTCAGGACTTGGTCACAGTCCTTTTCCAGCTGCGTGACCTGGGAAGTTTGCACTTTACTGCATGCTAGGATTGTGATGAGTTGCTGATCTCTGGGTATCTTAAAAACATGATCAGACATTTCCGTTCATTCCCCATTCACACCAGTCACAACATTCCTATTACTTTTCTCTATACATTCTGCATGTGTTTTTTATGCACTGAACACTTCCAGTGGTGGTCAGATCTAAAAATGTATCAGGGTGCCTCTTCTCTTCCCAGAGGAATAAATCAAATGGCGCTAGTGAATTTTAGACACTTTAATTTAAGAAGAGATACATTTTCAGAAGCTGAGATAAAGGGAAAATTAATAAATTTTCTTCATGTCACAAAATAAATTCAAGTCTAGACTTAGAATGGATTGTATTTGACAACAGAAAAATACCATCTTTACTGTCTGACTCAAAAGCAAACAAGGATTCTGGGTGGGGGGAAAAAAAAGCAAATAGCTCTTTGGGAGCTGTTTCTGTGTTGCTGTAAACCAACAGCATTACAAAGAAAGCCATTTCGAAATGGGCATCCACTTTCAACAAGATATTTAATTGGGATCCAGTACAAATAGGTCCTTTCTGTCACTCTCATGTATCTGTAGCTTCTGCAATGAGTGAGAGGATCCTAAACTTGCTTAGTGCTATCAAAGTTATCATTTGTGTTATTTCTAGAGAATGTCACATTTCCCTGAGGAGTTTGTGACCACACAGGTAAATTAAGTGTGTCCAGGACTATTGTCCAGTACTGAGGCCAACTGCTATGCTGTCACCTGCCCTTTTAAGTCCCAAGACAAATTAGCCATGTGCAGATTGCCCATGGGAGGTCTGCTTGGCCATGCAGTTCAAAAAAACTTTTGAATTTTGCCTGGGAAGTATTTAGAAGAGTGCTTACTGGCTTTGGGCAAAATCATGCCAGCGATTTGTTTTAAGAGTTTACCACTATAAATTAATCAGTTATCATTTCCAGAACCTTTGGCACAGCCTCATTTGTCAGTCTAGACATCACCAGTGTGGACTCAGTTCTATGAAAGAATACCTTAGCATTTAGTATCAGAGAAGGGGGAAGACGTTCACTGCACTGTGTCCAGATGTATTGTGGCTAGATGTTTTTTTCTTTTTTTCCTTCTCCATGCCTACTTTAGTCATATTATCTCCAGAGTGGATATGACACTATTTAATCTTCCATCTAACTTTCTTCCAGGAGATTACATAGTTATTATTTAGGTAATAATTAAATTTTCTCTAACATTAGATCAAATCCAATGATAGTAGATATAACATTGATTTTAATAAGAAAGTATTTCTATTTCATTAATAGAATGAGCTAATTAGTAGATAGGATCATAAAGTCAATACCTTTGAGCTCCTTCCTCAGATTTGATTAAATACTAATTGTAGAACTGCCATTTGCACAAGAAAATTAATAGCAGGTTTAACCTTGCATGTTTCTTAAAACATAAAGCTTTTCTTAATTTTTTCCTGCTTCTTTCCCTTCCAGCCTGATTCCCAGGTGCAGGCAATTAATCTCCATTATACAGCCATCATCATTTAGAAGAGGAACAAGTGGATCTGAGATTTGTCAGACCTGTACTTGCCAAATAATTCTTTCTCCCAGTGATAGCATGAAAAGTGTTTTGAGAGTAATTTGGAGACTGGTGATGCTTTGCCTGGTATTGGGGGGTAAAAAAATTGTTTTCTTTCTTTTTTCTTCCTTTCATTCATTTGGTCTTTTTAAACTTCCACTCCGCCTGAGTCACAAATTGAGGACATTACTGTACTTATTCATCCTCTTCTCCCAGTGCCTCAAACAGATGGATGTGTTTCTTGATAGAAAAAAATCCTTGTTTCTTGGTAGTTTTCCTCCAAAACTCAGAGCATCAGCAACAAGGAATAAAGTTCTTGCAATTGCTAGGTTCAATGATGGGAGCAACCGGCGCCACATGTGTGGCAATCAGAATGGTGCTAGAAAATGAGACTGGATATAGAGAGAAAATCGGTTCAATCTCCTCAAGCAGCATGAGCTGCCAGATATGAAGTAACTAATGCAGTTGCCAGGATACCAGGATCTATGATGATTCCAGGATGTCATGATCCATACAGCAAACAGCCATATTAAGAAATATCTTTAAAGATAACTGCAATTTGAAGGCTGATGCAATTTTTAAATTATAATAAAAAAACAACTGGTCTGCTTGTTATTTACCCTGTATGATTTGCTAAAAGACTTCAGCTTTCTGTCAGAATAAAAGCAGAATTAATTATAAAGTTATCTCTTAAGTCAGTTCACAACAGCCATCTGTGAATAGAAGACTAAGATCCCACAAGCAGACTCAGGTGTCTGGATACTTCCAGTGGAATCCAGCACCTTCCTGTTGATCCCAGACATATGGTAAGATTTTTCTGCATGCATACAGATATATAACATGATAGACATTGTTTCTGTAGACCAAGGTTCATTTGTACAAGAAGTACAAGAGAAAAACAGAACTTTAATCATGCTGAAATTAAAGATACATCTTGTTGATAAAGGACTTCTAAATAATATGTCAATTCAGTGATCACGTACTGGGGAGCTGATCTGCAGCTGCAGCAGAGCTCTTCTCAGCAACTTCTTGTGCTAGCTGGGCATTAACCAGCTTGAACACCTACTGTGCTGAGTTCAGGGTTAATGGCCTTTTGGGATGGTTTCTTGCTTTGGATGCAGGATGGATGGTGGGCATGATGACAACTGCCTGCATCGTTTACAAATGAGGCTTTCAGACAGCCGTGCTCATCCCATGGCCAGTGGTGAGAGAAGAGCAGGAGGAGGCTGGAGCCATACCCTGTCTCCTGGGCTGCTGTCATCGGAGGGGAGGGATGAGATGATGCTCCTGGCCTTGGACCTCCTTCCCCCCAGCCCACTGGCTGCAGCATCAGAGGAGCGTTGTGGGGAGCTGTTTGTGCACTTTCCACTTGGCATCTTATGCTGACCAGTTCTGGAGACACAGTAGAGGGTTAGGGAGTCTGTTTGCTTCTACCTGTTCTTAGAGTTTCATTTACTTATGAATTGCCTCTGGAATTTCTCTCTGTTTCCACTGTTTTTATATGGCACTGGATAGGTTAGCTTAGACTAGATGCCTTATTTTTAAAGTCAAATTATATTAATTCTTACTTAAAATCTTAACATTTCTGGAAAAAGCAAACATACAAAAGGTTTTCACTCCTTAACCTACAAGTAAATCTATACCATCATTGGTACTCAGCATGCGTTTAAAGGTTCATTAGTACCTTAATAACTGAAATTATACTGAACCATTTTGGCAATTACAACACAAATGTGCATGAACAGAATATTTTTCACTGCACTGTGGTGTACGCTACAGTGCACTTGCAAAGTAAACCTGCAAATGCTTGCTGCTTAGCCCTTCTCATCTCTGAAATTTGTAATTAATTCAATCAGGGACTTTTCTGTTTACTTGAACTGGTTTTGATTTGAACAGTAGTTAAGACAGCATTATGCAAATTCATGGAAGATGTGTAGAAAATTATTTTTCTGTTGTTAATATATTTGTCCAACCCCTTTCCTACAATTCTTAAAAAATATCTATTTTCTTTTTCAACATTACTTTCCTTTTCCCAGCCCCATAGATACGTTTGAAAATAGTGAGAAAATTCACCTGTACCTAGGGAAATAATTTCCTCTTCCCTTTCCTTCAAAACACCTGAAATACTTGCCTGCCAGCTCCCTTTAAGAATTTGCTGAGATGGAACCCTCCTGCTCAAAGCTGTACACAGAAAAGTGGAAACTCCTGCAATCTGGTTGTCAGGGATCTGTGCTTCTTCTGAAGTTATAGCAGGAATGTTGCATCATGAAAAGAAATGTCATCTCCTGTTGAGAGGTGGAACAAAATACCTAAATACTGAGTTAGCAATCAAAAAGAGTAGGTCAGAAATTTCTTCATATGATGAGTTTAGGGAGATGGTCTTCATGGATTTATATTTAGCTCATACTTACATTACTTAGGAAAGATTCCTAAGAAATCACAGAATATGCTGATTTAGAAGGGACCCTCAAGGACCATCCTGGCCCTGCCCAGGATCATCCCCAAGAGTCACATCATTGTCCAAATGCTTCTTGAACTCTGTCAGGTTTGGTGCTGTGACCACTTACCCTGGGGGGCCTGTTCCACTGCCCAAACACCCTCTGGGTGAAGAACTTTTTTTAATACCCAACCCAAGCCTCCCTTAATACAACTTCAGGCCATTCCTTTGGGTCCTGTCACTGCTCACCACAGAGAAGAGATCAGTGCCTGCCCATCCTCTTCTCCTCATGAGGAACTTGGGGCCTTCGAGGAGGTCTGTCCTCAGTCTCCTCCAGGCTGAACAGACCAAGCGACTTCAGCCACTCCTCATAGGGTTTCCCCTCAAGGCCCTTCAACATCCTTATTGCCCTCTGATAGACACTCTGTAAAAGCTTTATGTCTTAGGCTGTGACACCCAAAACTGCCCCCAGCCCTCGAGGTGAGGCCACCCCAGTGCAGAGCAGAGCAGGACAATCCCTCCCTAGCCTGGCTGGCGATGCTGTGCCTGATGCCCCTCAAGTCAGGGTTGGCCCTCCTGGCTGCCAGGGCACTGCTGACTCATGTTCATCTTTCCACTGACCAGGACCTCCAGGTCCCTTTCCACGGCACTGCTCTCCAGCCTCTCCTTCCCCAGCCTGTCGGTACATCCAGGGTTGCCAGTCAATGGGAATTAATGCTCTACTACTGCTATTAATTGGATACTTTAATTCTTCAGCCATTTTTAAATCAATTCCCATATGTCTGGGTAATGAAATGTCATTCTGCCAACCAAAGCAGTTGTTATACTGCAATGCAGTGGAGGAAAAATATAATGTGCTGGTGTAAGGAAAATTTGTCTGGCTTCACCTTCCTTTTCACTCAAAGTTGTGAAAATATTGTACGACAGTTCCAAGAAAGATCCAGTATTATAATGCAGATACGATACCTCCAGAGGTGTTCTCATTCTGGTGTTAGGAGTATTAATACAAGTGTAATAGTTGGAAATCTTGGAAAAAGAAAAATAATTGAACTTGAATGTCAGCATTTTTTCCTTCTGTTGCATTCCTCCTCTATGCAAATGTGTGTGTTTTCACAAGCTGTTCCTTGTGCACTACAGAAAATGCGTCTGCAAGATAATCTTTTCCCCTGGTCTATTTTTGCAAGAGTCCTGAGCAGATTCTTTCTCATGTCTCTCCTTTTTTAAAAAAATGGCTTTCTAGTGCAAGAGAAACATTCATGGAAAACATCTGCTTTCCCTCAAAGCCTGTTTTTTTGTCAGGAAATGAAATCCACACTCGAAACCCTTTAATCCAGAACTCCAAACTTCGTCTGATTTATGCTGGCGTATATTTACATAAAGTTGGTGTGCGTAGGTTTAAGACACTGCGTAAACACTCAATATTAACACGTCCTATGGAACTACTGGCCTCATTCCTGTTTATTCGTGAGATATGGGAATGAGGCATCTTTGCAGCTTCTGTCATTATAACCCTCAATTGCTGCTTTCTGCCATATCTTGTTATTTTCTTGCTGTCGTCTTTAGTCAACAGTCCATCCATCACGGTTGCTTTGACGATTGCCAGAGTCCTTGCACCAAGACCACACTGTCAGTTTGACACTCTGTGTGTGGAATAACCTTCCCACTGCTGGAGGGATTTCTAGCAGCTCAAGTGCCAATGAGACAGTCTACTCTTCGCCAATTTGAAGCATGCAGATGAAAAAAACATCGTGTCTTTCCTGGGTTTACTTTTGCTTGTTTGTTTGTTTGTTTGATTACTGTCTGTTTTGATTTGTGGTTTTGGTCATTCTGATTTCTCTCCTATGCTCATGTTGCTGCTGTGACACAATCTTTTATCCAGGAATATCTTTTGGAAGAAGTGAACATGATTTTATCTGCTCTGGTTAGCAAATAAAACCACAGTTAGCAGGAATGCATCATGCTGTCTGTATTAGGTCTGATTTCTCAGTAAATACCAGTAAAATGGTGCTGTGAATGCTAACTCTCCTGAATTTTCCTTGCTTTGCATCAAAGCAGTTTTAAATAGCATGTTTAGCAAACAATTTGTTTGCTTTCATCTTTTCCCATGTAACCCCCACACATACACACACACCTGTATGTATAAAATTATTGAATTATATACATAAAGCAGGATAAAACAAGTCAGATTCAAGGCTTGAACAGTTCTGACACAGAGGTAACCATGCTGTATCCTCTGGCATGGTTTAGCTTTGGAAGTGGCTGTGTGTCCTTCCCTTGCATTGTTGGGAATTCCTCAGCGAATGAATGCTATGAACACCATCCCTCTACCATGTCTGTACAGCCTGGGACACGCAAGCAGACTCTGAGGGTTTCCACTTAAATCACTCACAATTAGTACACTCATGTCTTTCATTACATTATTTTATTTAAAATTAAACAAAAAAAACCCAAGCCACAAAAACAAACCACAGAGAAATTTTATGAAGTTTTATTTTGGTATAAAATGTGTTCCTTTTTTAATTAATTGACCCCAATGCATATTTGGGCTTTTGAAAGTCTTGTCTTGAACAGCTTTTTTTTGGTACTCAGAGCCTTCTACTATTAAATTGTTTAATTGGTCAGTTCTCCAGCATAGGAATAAAACTTCCTAGAACATAGGATCTTGCAAAAGATCTGTTTTCCCTTGTTGCATATTTGTAGTATTTTTCATTGATGTAATCCAAGACTGCTCAGGCAACAAAAGGTTCCTGTTTTGGTGTTAGGGGAATGATGTTGCCGCAAAGGATTTGCATATTCCCCACTGGAGCAGAAGTTTTCCTGATACAGTCAGCATGATGCACACACACCAACAAGGAAATTTACCATTTTTCTTTCTTCAGAGGAATCAGCTAATGCATGTAAAAAGAGAGGAAGCTTGAACATGTGCTCAGAGATGATAAAAATAAAAGTTATATTGGGATAAGACTTTGCTTGCTACATTCTGTTTTCAAAAATTATAAGAAATCAGGAGGCAGTCACTCTCCCTGTAGTTATAGTAATGGACTACATCACCACGAGTAGAGCAAATACCAGCTCAGCTTATAGTTTTCCAGGTACACCTGCAAATGGAAAGGCGAGCCCTCCAAGTAATAGAAGGTGTTAAGGAAACTAATAAGCAGCTTCTGTACAATCTTGTAGACAGTATTTGACACAGCAGAAAAATGAAATAGTCTCCAGTACTGGAGGAAAAGTATTTTGGAAAGGAGATTCACTTCAAATGTCGAAAGATGCTGAATTGTACAAAGTGCTAATGAATACAATTTGATGCAACTATCAGAAAGGAAAATTGCATTTAATATCTCCATGGCAGAAAGTGCACCAGAAAATAGAGAGAAAACTGCACTTCATTACTGGAAAAATGAGCAGGCTTTTATTCCTGAAGACATTTAATTCCTGACCTGCCAGTACATGGTCTGCCTGTGCCCATGGCATCCATGCCTGTCTGAAATTTATCCATTCGTCTCAGTAAGTTTATGACTAATTCTGCCATTACTTGGTCAGGTAAATTCCAATTTTTGTAAATATGTGTCATTCAAATATATGAAACTGACAAAAAAAGAAAAAAAGGCAGCAATAAATTTAAACATGAATATCTAGAATCATAGCTGTCAGTTTGCAGTAAACATAAATGTCAGTCTCTTCCAGTCCTCATTTTAATCTGGTGTGCCCAGTATTAGCTAAATCATCAGTTGTTTTGTGAGGAAGTTAAAAGGCATGCAAAACACTCTCAAAAAGGAGGTGTTAGCCCTGAAGCAGGGATCTGCACAGGTGCGAAGGGTAGGAGCAGGACAGAAGTAATGAGATGAGGACAACCTTCCCCACTACAGAAGAACTGACCACCCATCCTGGTCTGGCTTTGTGTGTAAGCAGAGCTACCTGACTACTAGAAGAAGGAAAGTGTGAGAAGACAGAAGAAATTAATTCAGAAGAAGGAAAATGGGTATTTCTTATGCAATTGCCAGATTCTTTTTAGTATAGTTTTTGCATTAGATGCCCCATGGGCCAAGGATACACTGCCAGCTTGGAAGAGAAATTGCCCTCGAAGAACCAAAAGGACAGAAGGGCTACACCTTTGTCAGAGAAGACAAGGAGACTTTATTATTGCCTATTCCCAAAGTCATGCTGAAGCTACAAATATTGAGATTGGCTTGAAACTCACAGGACTGAAAGAAAGGTTAGATTTATTATATTTACTATTTGATTTCTGGGCCTGTAGTAATGAAACACCAGTTTTAGTGGACTTTAAGGACTTCTTTATAAAGTTAGGGTTTTAGTTAAGGGAAAGGGGTTTAATTAGAATTAATCAGGGTAGGTAGCTGTACAGATAGTCTGTACTGAAAATAATTAGAGTTAATGATTGGTTAAGAGAAACTGGACTTAGATAGCAATTTCAGATTTGGAAAATTGATTACTTGTCATCTATGTTTGCTTAGCTGTGCCCACAACTAGGAATAAGACAACCAACAAATGGACCTAAAGAAATCATAAACAATTGAGAATTAGTGCACCTAGAAGCCCATTCAAGGGTCACAGATAAAAGGGATTGGAGTTACACCAAGAATCATTAATATCAAAGTTGAAAAGTTTAACGTGAGGAAGACACCTTTTACTTCATCATTTTGTGCCCACTCCCCAATAAAAAGACCACTGACCCAAAACAAGGAACTCACTACACATGCTTAATAAGTATTCAAGTTAATTTCGATACAAAGCAGGAAAAGGGAAGTGTTATTCTAATTGCATTATGGATATTCAATACTTTTGTAGATAAATAGACTTTGGAGTGATCTGTAACTTTGCAGCATGATCTGGAGGCGGCTCCCTTGCTGCCTGATGTCAAATAAACATACTCCTTTCTAACTTTAAAGGTTGGAGAGTTTTTGTCCCGTGCCAGTTGGATATCAATATTAGATTGATATTCATATTTAATAAATCAGTAAGAAGGCATTTGTGTTACACTCTCAAATTTTCTGATGACCTCTAGGGCTGGACCTTGTGGCTGCCTTTTTTTCTTTTAACAAAATGGGCTGAAATTGGCATTGAGTCACCCATTTCCAGAGACAAACCATGAACTATTGCAAGAATCAATGAGATGCTGACAGTTGTCAGCACCAAGTATGCTAAAAAGTGGCAGTAATCTGACTTTGGCTTTGCAGAAATAATTTAAAGTACAATTTCAAAGCAAATAGGATGGGGACCATGCAAGGCTTCTGTCAGATTCATGTTCTCATTTCCCTATGGGTCTCTCCCTCCTCCCAGCTGGCTGCATTTCTTTTCTACTGGTCACAGGATTTTTAGAACAGTTTGAAGAAGAATATTCTCCTTTATCAGCAGGTTTTTCTTGCAAGTGATTTTTGCTAAGGAATTTTTGCAATCCGAAGGTTTATTTGTGTCTACAGAAGTTATCTTGCAGAGGAAGATACTTTATTTCATGCAAACACTACCATAGGCTTTGGAGTTTAGACTTCATTTGATATCTAGTAATCCAATGATAAAGACATTTCATGGCGTCTAGAGCAGAAGGCTGCCCCAACAGAGGAATACTTTTTTCCACCCGCATTATTTGCCAGATAAGGGCCAATGTCTATTTTCAGTGATGTTTTTCTGACCCCAAACCAGTTTCTCTGAAGTGAAATGCAGTGGTGTGCCAATGGGAAGGAAAGCATTTCAACTCACTTCACATTCGTCTATTAATCTCTTATTTGTACATTTCTTTGCTTTATTCTTGCTGGATGCTGGTCAGCGTGGCTGTGGCTCTTGCAGAGCCCTGATGATGTGCTGCAGCAGGAGTTTCAGCCCCAAGGTCCAGCGACCTTGGCTGAGCTCCTGTCCCTGGCTGCTGCACCTGGGTCAGTCAAAGGGCACAGTGGAGACAAAAGGTTTATTAAAGTTTAAATGACACTGTTGCTGTGAAGATATCTTTTATTTGTTCTGACATCTCCACTGTCAGCAGGAATTACAAAGTGTTCATCACTCACCTCCTTTCTGTAGAGCTGAGGGACATGGAAATCTGAAAGGGATTAGTTGGGGCATCCAGTCAAAAAGAGCTGCTGGGTTTGGCAGTATTACAGCAAATGTTAATGAACAGAGAGGGCAAGGGTTGCCAAGAGAAAATTTAAAGGACACCAAGAGAGCTTCACTACTGATGTCCTCAAGGTGCCCTTCTTAGGGAACTTTGTGGCATGTGGTGAGGGCCTCCAAGCAAGAATACATTTTGGACCTGCCAGGAGAGAACAGGCACTTGAAAAGGTAACCAGGTCCCTAATATTCATTGAAACCTGTGGCTCCAAGGATCAAAAACTGAATTCTCAGCACTAGGAAAATGATTGACTGCAATTGTGACAACATAAAACCAGTTGTTTTTTTCATGTCCTTTTTATGCTTCCTGAAATTCTCAGTTACCTTGTGTTACCTCATTCTCATCCAGTTCCTCAAAAAGAGGTTTCCTGAGGCACTCAAAGGCATTCATCAAGCTTTCCGAGGTAGAAATATAAAACTGAATGTCGTCAGCATGCCCTTTAGGCCATACCTCCTCTGAACTGAAATGAGCATTTATAAAAGAAAAATTAATCTGCCTGCTCATTCAAGCTCGGGGCTGAAGATGAATTTTCCTGCTCTACCCCCCAGGCTTACCCTTTTCCAGGCTTTGCAAGTTACTACCACACCACTCCTAGAGTTTTTGCTGCATCAGAGCAAGGACATCTAAGGACTAATACGAGTTTTCTTGTCTCTAGCAAAAGATGCTTCTTGCTCTCAGTCATACAAAGCATCTGGCAAAAATATGTATCTTCTCTAGGTGCCATGCAAATGTAGACATCAGAGACTGAGACTTTTAAGGCAGAGATTTCATTATGGACTTTTCTCCTGTTTCTTGCTAAGTGCCAACAGTGAAACTACAGTCTTAAATTGATTGATATTTTGCCATCACCTTGAGAAAAGTAAAGATTTCACTCGCAGAATTTGAGACTTTTCTTCTCTGATAATGTGTGCAGAGAGGGTGGATTCCTGGGGAACCAAAGTGAAGAAAGGCTTTACTTTTAAAAAAAGACACTTTGGTTTATAAAGCTAATTTAATCTTCTGTTTGATATCCTTGCCATGGATGGGACAAAGCAGTGACTACTCTCTGTTTGATATTGCTAGGCTAGAGCCAAAATAACTTTTATTAGAAGTAAGTGACTCTAGGCAAGGATTTTTATAGAGATAACAAGGCGCATGCTAGTTATTTGGGATGTCTTACAAGTAGATCAGACAAATAGGATAATCTTGGATCTTGACCCTTGTAATTTGGTATTGTAAGACTTAAAAGTTTTATTGTTATAATAAATAACTAATACTTTGTTATCACATCACAGTTACTGCATGAGTATTTTAGATGACCTTTTACTTCTCTTCATTAAGATACTGTGCATATTTGACTGTAACTTACTGAGATCAATAAATGCTTAATGTGTTAACATCTCAGTCTAATTTATGTGACACCTTGCTGAGCCAGCAAAAGGAAGGTAGGACATATTGGGATGTGCAGTGATATCTGATAGGTATTTATATACAACAGCTATGGATTTGTGGCGTGTTTGCCAGGGTTATTAAACTATTTTCACATTGCTAAGTCCTCTAACTACATATCCAATAAATGAAGAAAGGGTCATTTTGCAGTTCAAATGCAGATTTCAATAGATCAGGATTTATTTTCTATCCATACCATAGATTTTAACTGTGACCTTGGGCAAATCACTTATTCTCCCTCTCTCTCATTTCTCTGTATGCTGAAATAGGGATAATAACTCCTTAAAGGTGAGAATAAATATATCTGTGTTCATGTGGCACTCACACAGTTATTCAGCTCAGGTTCCTGCCTCTGCTTTCAGCTAAGATGGAGTTGACCAAATTGCATTTTGCTCATAGTTTGTTTCAAAATGAATTTCTTGCTCTTACAATTTTGACACAGTCATAGATGGTGATAGGCGTGAGACTATTCACAAAATGTTAGGTCTGTAGTCTGACAGACTTGAAGACCTTTGTTCACCCTGCCTTTGGTGTGGAGTGTCTTCTCCTTTCCCAAACATTAGGCCAGATTCTAATGCATTTCAGAAGCTGAAGACTTTCTGGGTTCTCAGCCCTGCCCCATAGTCACAAGTAGGACTTCATTTCATCAGTGTATAAGGTGTAGTTGGAAGGAAGAAATGACCCTGGATTTGTTGTTTTTCTTCAATGTCAGTTACACACTGATAATGATTTACATCATTCAGTCTGGTCAATGGCATGCCAAACATGGGTATCTGCTTATCTCCACAGCAACTAGCCAAGGTAGTCAGCAAATACGACACAGTTATGTTTTGCTGTCAAGGAAGACTGAATCATCTTCCTGAACATTCCAAATGCCCAAATGTTTGCTGTTGAGAAGATTATCAGAAAGCCTTTTTATGGTTGTGGTGTGCTATATATCAATCACTGGTGGGCACGTGCTGCTGTTCTCTACCACGGCTGTTGTGGGCTCATCTCTTGCACAGAGTCATCTTCATGGTCTTATGCATCTGGCACAGGAGTTGTTTAGTGCCACTACATCCCAGGCTGTGGAAGCAATCTAAGAAGGTCATACCTGTGACCTTCTCTNGCCTTTAGCAGTAAGACAGGTTGTTCTCCAGGTATGCAGACCCCTGAGCTGGCAGACAGACAAGATGCCATAATGCAAGATGAAATGGCCAGTGACCTGCTGCACTGCTTAGACACACACAGGTCCATGAGGCTGGGTGGGATTCACCTGAGGGTACTGAAGGAGGTGGCAGAAGCCACTCTCCATCACTTATCATCAGTCCTNTGTTTAGTGCCACTACATCCCAGGCTGTGGAAGCAATCTAAGAAGGTCATACCTGTGACCTTCTCTCCTGATCTTATTCCGTACTTGATGAATGGCTCCTATAGACTGCTTCTTTTTTCTTCTCCAATGGACATGTTCCAAAAGGCATTTGGGTAAAATCAGCAAAATTCCTCCATGGTGCCAAGGTCACAAACCCCCATCACATGATAACTACATGATTTTGCCCCAGCAAAACCCTAGATTTTCCATATATCATTGCATATCAGTGATCTTTAGATGCAGTGATAAAGTAAATAATACTATGTTAAGTGTTCTGCTTTTAAAATCCCAGAAAGCATCCAAGGAAGAAGGAAACATGCTGCTCTGATCCTGTGAACAAAGTAATTTCTATCTCCTCTCCATCACAGATGCCAAGCCACAGTGGTTATCCATGTAGTCAGCCCTCATGCTACCTGAGGTATTAGCAATTAAAATCTGTACACTCTGAACTGAAGGGATTTCTCTTAATGCCAGGGAAAAGAAAAGCTCCAAAACAGCAAAAGTCATACTGAATCCATCATCCTGCCTTTGAATACAAGTACACAGAAAATTCCCAATAGACATGGGATCAGTGCAGAGAGCAGCACTGGAATTACAGAATATAGCTGGCAAATTATTAAAAAATGAAAAATTTGAACCGATTCTGTCTGCTTTATCTAAGATGAAACAGTCTTTTCTACTGGAGAAACAAACTATCTTAAAATAAAAACAAAGGTTTAAAAAAAGAAATTTTGGACAAGAAATGGGTACAGTTCTTTTTGGTCAAGTCAATCATATTTCTTCCTGAAATGGGAACCATGATTGATAACTGTTTGTTACTGGTGGCTTAAATCTTTTAATTAGAATAAAAATCCTTTTTTTTTTTTATTTAATAGAGGGAAACAGAGACCTTACAGCTGTCCTGGGGCACTTCTGTGGTCTAGAGTGGCTCAGGGGAAGTCTTTAAAGTGCCCTTAAAAATTAATGAAAGAAAGTCTTTTTGTAGAGGGTTTTTTACATTGAAGGGGACAAATGGAAAATTGAAACTGTCCAAATTTACAGAATGCAGTGTAAAAGCAAAAGTTTTGAAAACCAAATATGAACTATCAAGCACAATTTACCAAGGGTGAACCAGATTTTTGGTCAGCTCCAGCCTGTACCAAGACTCTCAGAAAGGCAATTCCTACATCCTTTTGGGTTTCAAAAGCAATAAAAGGAGGGCTAAAGAGAGTCTCCATCCTTTATCATATGTAGGGGGAATACATCCCTGGAGGTATTTAGATGTAGCACTTAGGAACATGGTTTAGTGGTGGATCAGGCAGTGACAGGTTAAGTGTCGGACCCAAGGATCTTAAAGGTCTTTTCCAAACAATTCTATGATTCTGANGGGAAAGGTTGTGGAGCAGATTGTCTTGAGTGCCATCACACAGTACGTGCAGAACAACCAGTGGATCTGGTTGTCAGCATGGGTTTGGAAAGGCAGGTCCTGTTTGTCCAACCTGATCTCCCTCTATAACAAGGTGACCCTCCTGGTGGATCAAGGAAAGGCTGTGGATGTGTATACCTGGATTTCAGTAAAGGCTTTGACACCATTTTCCACAACATTATCTTGGAGAAGCTGGCTGCTCATGGCTTGGACAGGGGAACAGTTTGCTGGGTAAAAAATTGGCTGTATGGCTGGGCCCAGAGAGTGGTGGGGAATGGAGTTAAATTCAATTGGCAGCTGGGCCCTGAATGTTCCCAGGGCTCAGTACTGGGGCCACTTCTGTTCGGTATCTTTATCAATGACATGAAGAAGGGGATAGAGTGCCACTTCAGAAAGTTTACAGTCAACACCAAGTTTGGTAGGAGCATTGAGATCTGCCAGAGAGTGGAAAGGTCTACAAAGACACAGGCTAGATCAATGGGCCAAGGCCAATGGTATGAGGTTCAACAAGGCCAAGTGCTGGTCCTGCACTTGGGCCACAACAGCCCCATGCAGTGCTGCAGGCTGGGGACAGAGTGACTGGAAAGCTGCTCTTGGAAAAGGACCTGGGAGTGCTGGTCAACAGGCACTGAACATGAGCCACAGTGTGCCCAGGTGGTCAAGAAGACCAATGGTGTCCTGGCTTGTGTCAGAAACAGTGCAGGATTTTTTCCCAGCACTGGTGAGGCCACACCGCAAATTGTTGGTTCAGTTTTAGGCTCTTCACTACAGGAAGGTGATTGAGGGGCTGGAGCATGTCCAGAGAAGGGCAGTGGAGCTGGTGAAGGGTTTGCCTGGAGCACAAGTCTGATGAGGAGCAGCTGAGGGAGCTGGGTGTTTATCCAGGAGAAAAGGAGGCTCAGGTGAGACCTTATCACTCTACAACTCCCTGAAAGGAGGCTGCAGCCAGGTGAGGGTCGGGCTCTTCTGCCAGGTAACAAGGGAAAGGAAAGGAGGAAATGGCCTTATGAAGCACCAGGGAAGGTTTAGATTGGATATTAGGAAAAGTTTATTTGTGGGAAGGGTTATTAAGCATTGGAACAAGCTACCCAATGATTTAGTTACCATCCCTGGAGGTATTTAGATGTAGCACTTAGGAACTTGGTTTAGTGGTGGACCAGGCAATGACAGGTTAAGTGTCGGACCCAAGGATCTTGAAGGTCTTTTCCAAACAATTCTATGATTCTGAAGCTGTAACATGTAACAGTGACTTTACTACTTGCATATAAGATGCATGTTGATGAAATTGCTAATGGTAATAGTGAAAAAAGTCAAAACAGCTTCTTCTGAACAAATACCCTTCAAAATCAACCTTTGCCTTACAAAAACCATTCCCACTGCATCAGGCCCCCTCTAGTCTTTTCAGTAAATTTGTAACTGGAAAAGGCTCTGCCTTAATCTGTGAGGAGTTTGCTTCACTTAAGCTTGGAAGAATAAAGATAATGAAGCACTTTGTGTGTGTTGTGTCCCCTGAGGGAGACGGGCTGATGCACATAAGAGGATTAGAGAAACAACTTCAGTGAAGTGATGTGGATTGCATTCATCTTTTTATTAAACTTTATATGAAGGCCTCAATTTCGTCTTCCAATGAGAATTCATGGGTAAGGTTGGTGCTTCTTAGAAGTCTGTTCTCCAGACCTGACTCATGTTAACCTGTTACGATCTTAGTGCTAAGATAGGCATGTCCTAGTATAAGACTAAGGAAAGTCTTGATACAGGTTCCTGAAGTTCCTACTGAGATTTCATTATTCTTTTATGGCTGATTCCTTTGATCAAAGTCTTGCTTGCAATTATGATTTCAGACTTCTCAGTACAAGAAAAGCATTTACAGACTGGAGCAAGTCAATGAACAGGACACCAAGATGGTCAGGGGCTCAAGAACATGACTAGGAGAAAAGGCAGAGGGCTGGATTTTTTTTCAGCCTGGAGAAGAGGTAGCTCAGGGAGGTCTTACTGCTATCTGAAACTGCAAATGGGAGGGTGCAGAGAAGACACAGACTCTTCTCAGACCTGTGTGCAGAGACAGGATCAGAGGGCATCAATATGAAATTTGGGAAATTCCTCTTTGATAAAAGGAAAACTTTTATCGTGACAGTGATCAAATTTTGGAATAAGTGGCCATGAGAGGAATAGAATATCCATCCTTGGAGAGATCTAAAACTCAGCTGGGGTTAAGCAGCCTACTGTAATTAAGTCTGCATTGAACTGTATGTTGGACTGGATGACCTCCACAAGTCCCCTCCAACTTAGATTATTATTGTGTGAATTTAGGAGTCAGGAAAACAGGATGTTTTCACTGGCTGATTCAAAGGCTTTTGGTTTCCGTATCTGGAGATTCCCTCTTTCTGAAGTGTCAACAGAGTGAGAACCCAATGGGGAAAGTGGTATGCCTTGCTCCCAGCTTCTGCTACAGTGGGTACAAGCATGACCTGCTTGGGTCTTCACAGTCCTGAGCAATAACCAGACCACCTTCAGGCAGAAGGAAGGGGCTAAATGATAGCACCATGGGTGATAGCTAAATTCAGCATTTGGAGCATAAAAGCTTTGTTCGTTTTGCTGTGCTCTGCCCCTTAAGGGTTTTTATTCAAGTGGAAGTATAAGATCTTTGGAAATCTTGTAAAGTGTTGCATGTTTCAGCTGCAGCTGCTGGTTCAGACTCTTAGAAGGACAAGAGAAAGTGATTAAGGCCATTTGGTATAACTATAATAAAATAAAAAGATATAAAAACTCTGCTATGATCAAGCCTACTTCTTCTGAATCTGAGGGAAGTCAAATGAAGTAAATGTAAGTAGATTAGGCCTGAGAGCATTTCACCTTGCTTTTCCCTAAGAACTAAGCGTTACTCTGTTTTTCAGGTTAATCTTGGTCCTTCATCTCACTCCACACTGCCACACTTGCAGCTCAAGGAAATATTTATATAGTAGAATAATTCACAGTACACTTTTCCCTCCTTTATGAACCAACTTCTTTTTTTTTTCCTTTTCTCCACATTCCCCATACACATTCACCAACCCAAACTGTGCTTGTTACATAAGCTGTCAAGCTATCTGTAAAATGTTGTGTTAGGGATTTAGCTAGAGAAACAAATTCCCTTGGTGTGTGAGTAAGATTAGAACAGCATATGTATGTGATGGATTTGTGGACTGAAAACTCATTCAATTTTAGTTTGATTATGAAGGCAAGGTTAAATATGAATGATATTAGCAGAAATATAAGCAAGACTCTTCAAAAACCCATGAACTTTAAAATCTCTGCAAACCTGTATGTGGTGCAGCAACATCATATTAAAATTGGCGTGTCCTTCCTCATTAGTTTCTATTTCTTTCCTTAAGCAACTGAAATTGCTAAATACTTCAGTAATCAGCATTCTAGACTTACTTAATTTTCTCAAAGCCAAATCTTCTGGACACCCTCACAAGAGGAGTTAATATGCACTTTTGGAAAGACTAGAGAGAGCAAGACAAAAGCCCTCACTGATATTGCAGCTTGGTGTCAGTGATACCATTGCCACAGCGACACATTGAAACTTTCCCCAGAGTGCCCCAAGCTCTGCTGTCTAGGCTGGAAATGGCAAAAACAAATGCTGATGCAAGAGACTATGCAGCAGCAGTGAGTCTGAAGCTCACTGTCTGCTCTTTCTGCCTTTGGAGCAGTCAGAACATGTAAGCCAGGAAGGATAGGCTGAATGTCATGTATCTGCCACGAAATTTATTGCCCACAGCCATACCCAGCCCAGAGGTGTCCTGAGCATCAAGAGGCCACTTGTGTTAGCTGTGAATGGGGCATGTATGACTGAGTGAAACACTCTTCCCATCCAAATATCAGGTCTATGTAGGAGAGCAGTGTAATTGAGGCTGCCACACCATATTTCATGGTCTTTACAGATGTAGAAACAGGTCAGCTGGGGTGGTCTCCTAAGCCCAAATTCCCCACAAGTTTGCTGATGAACTGACTAAACTTTGAGAAAAGTCTGGATTTGATTTCACTGTAAAAAAAAGAAGGTTTGGGTAATCATTTTAAATAGACACTTTCACATAACCAGAATCAATCCAGTCTGCTGATTGTTGCTACTTAAGTGACTTTCTGCAGGTATTTACTTTTAAATAGCAAGATACATTTCTCTGTTAGAGAGCAACATGACCACTGACATGGATTTCAAACACCTTCCATATTCCACTACAAGAAAAGTGAATAAATAAATCAGTGCTTATGACCTGTGGTGGCCCATTGCCTTTCCTGTGTGTGCTCTTGTTATCAACAGAAAGATGGAAAAATATTTAGCAAGCAAAATGAGACTTGAAGTCTTCTCCTTGCAAATCTTCTTCTCCAGGTTTTGGTGGGAACTAGTCAAATGGACCCTCCAGGTTTCTGTGGGAGCTAGACTGCATTGAGCTGTTTAGCTGTTGGATTAAAAGCCTTGCAACCTAAAAGCCTTTGCACTTTCAATCCTGTCAATCGGAGGAGTCAGCAAAGTTGACAAGACAACAGTCTTTTTATCTCCTGCTTTTGTGGTACAAGGAATTGTTTGCAAACTGGAGTTGAACACTGGCGGCCCCAAAATTTCTTCCCAATATGCTAACTGCTTTGTCTCATAATCTGTATTCTGTGATGGCAGAGATTTCAATCTCTGTTACTTGTCAGAAAGTTTGGTCACCTGCAGAGGGGGAAAGATATGGTGCATAGTTCATAGTGTGGATTTACTATTATTTCATGTCACAAAGTGCTGTGTTTTGAAATACAACGTGTTGGTCCTGGCTTAAAGGCAGATTCACATGTATTTATGCTACGGATTATGTGCAGATGCTTTTTTTAAGTAGAGAACAAATAACTGGTTACTACTGTAGCTGTTCTAGTAAGTGGGGTAAGTGTTAAGCATCAAGGGAACAAAGACTGCACTGAAACAACAGCCTGTCTTCTGGCATCAGTGAGTGCAAGTGATGGAAGTTCCTTCAAGTTCTGTTACACACCTGGGAGACACTAAAAGCAAGAGAAAGCTCTGCCTGACATCTCAGGTAATGGCAATTGCAAGACAGGGAAAACAGATTTTACAGGCTGCTTCTTACTAAACACTAAGAGGTAGCTTGACACATAACTTGAAACTTCAGCATCATCAAAAAAGAAGCTACAAAAGCATGACTCTGAGCAACCAAATACCTCAAATCCAGTGCTCCTCGTCAGTATGTTTTCTCCATGTTACTAGCAGCGCTAGTTCCTGCTGTGAACTGGTCAAAGCTTAAGAAATATTGAAATCACAACAGCTATGCAAGATATCAGCATATAAATCATAACACATGGGTCATGACATTTTCAGTTTCTTCTGGTCAGCCTTATATTCCAGTAGGAATATGAGAAGTCAAGGACTTATGAGCAGAGCCTTTTGACAGCAACCATGGTTTTTGAGCATCTGTTACAACAAAATTTAGAGACACGGCCTTTTTTCAAGGGAGTGTGTGGTGGTGTTTGTTTGGGGGGACTTTGGGTTTTTGTTTGGTTGTTGTTGTTGTTGTTGTTTAAGAAATAAGAGAAATATTAGGTTAGGCTTTCTCAGTTTATCAGAGGGTCTCTAAAACCCGGAGAATTAAAGACAGAGGTGTTGCTGGAATGCAGCAGATTTTTTTCCTTATCACTTGTTTTCATATAACAAAACAAAGCCACAATTTGAGCTAAAACTGCAAGTAAAAATTATCCCTACCTTATTTAACCAAAGCTGTCTCTTCTGGTACTAGCAACATTATAATCCTGTTTATTCTCCAGTGAGTTTGGTTTGTAGGTTCTTTCAGGAGAAAAGACTTTGCTAAAGTAAAATAAAACAGCAAGCGAAAATTCCACATTTTTATTCCTTAAACAAAAAAGATAAAACCCCAGACTTCTTCCCTTTTGCAAATCCTCTCTGAAATAGCCCAATGAATTCAAATGGTTTGATGGTTCAAACTGAGAACAAAAACATACCCAATTACTCTGCTGAACAAACATGTAAAACACAGAGCTACGGTGATAAGATAAGGTTACTGAGGCACTTTGTACTTACCAGAGCTTTAGCCTCTCTTACTTGATGGACTCCTAACCGGCTTTGACTTTTCATTGACTTTCCTCACCTTTAATTTAAGACTGCATTGACTTTTCCTGTCACCTTAATCAATTTCTAGCATTAAATTGCTGCACAGCTAGCTATAATGCTACTCAGTATTGATTATATTCTTTCCTCTCAATAATGTTTTGTTACATACATTGAAAAATAATCCAAGAAGGTTCCTAGTGCTTTGCTGGTTTTAGTAGTTAATAATTCCACTTTTTTTTTTTTGTTNTTTTTTGTGTTTCATTGCTCACTTAACCCAGGTCAGTGTTTTGGAGAAGGGAAAGATGTAAATGAGGAGTGGTACAGTGTCTGTACAGAATGCATTTGATCCCTGGGGTTGGCCATAAATGACAGCTACTTGAGAGTAAATCCTTACCAGGTCCTGGCAGTGGCTTTCCAAGACACCAAAATCTTGTTCCCATGGCTGATGCACAACTGTCCAATGTGGGTAAGCACAGAAGGAGTGGGTGACCAGGAAGAATGAAAGCTATCTCAGCCTTGGGACCTCCCGAATATATAACCTACCAACAGGGAAACACAACACCCCTGGGGATTTGAAGCTCATGCTTAAGACACTCAGAGGAGTCTCCACTACTGAGCAGCTACAGATGAGCTCCTCAGGGATGCAGCAATGCTAGAGAAGTGAGACCTGCCCATGTGTCAGGTTTGCACAGGCAGTGCCTGCAAAGCCAGGACTAATTTCTTCCATGTCCTTGCCCTAAAATGGTGGCAATATTTTCTTTTCACACATGGGTTTTTTTCATGTAGATTTTTACACCAAGGTAGGATATTACATTCAATACAATAACCCAAGCCTGATTAATAGGCATTTATTTCTTATGAAAGAACTGAAATTACAGAAATAAAAAGATGAAACAAAATACAGTATTCTGCAGGCAACTACCAAATGGAATAACACTATGTTAGCTGAGGCTTAAAATACTCTCTGGAAACTTACAAGTTGCCTGAAGAATTACACAGGGAAAGATAAAATCTTTTTTTCCAGCCCCAGGATTTAAGCCTGAACTTATTGTTCCATGACAGGGTGTCTCCTCTCACCATTTAGTGGATCATAAAAAGAAAACTTAATTTTTCTTGTAAAAAAAGTGACTCATGCTTTCAACCCAGGCTCAGTGATGTGCCTGGCTGGGTAGGTCTTCAAGGCTTTTTTAGTAGAGAAAGGATGGGACTTATCCATGATAAATATAAAAAGGTTTTTATATTTTTTGCAGGAAGAAAAGTACCCTGTTCATTGCTGTCTGTCTCCTTGACTCTGTTGTCACTATTCAGGCTCGTTCCCGTTTCTGGACATTATGGAGGGGATGTAACGTAGGGCTCATAGGAGGGAACAGATCTCTCCTCCCTTAAGTCTGCAGACTCTCCCAGGGCAAAAAGGAACACCTTTGATTGTCCTCAAAGTCAGCCTGCTAAGGTAGACCCATTGCTAAAAAATAAACTATAAAGTAATATGACAAGATGTGTTCCAATACACCTTCCTTAGCACCTTTAAAAGAAGCTTTTGGTTTGTTGTTTATTTTCCTCCTTGTGTCTTGTGTTTGGTATGCCTTTTTTTGTTAAGGGTGTTAAGTCCTCTCTGACTTTCCTTTCTTCTTTCCCATAATATTAAAGTATGTAGCTGTCTAATGCAACTCGATCTGTACAGGTAAGTGCTGACAGGTGTGTGGTTATGTGTCTGTTCCTGGGCAGCATGCTCAGAGAAAGCTGCTTTGTATAACAGCTTCCACCACAGACCTCAGATATGACCTCACAAAAATCACTCTGATTTCCCTCATCACATTCCCTCTCCTGTCCCTGGTCTCTCCAGCCCTGGCAGAGCAGAGCCCATCTTGAACCACAAAAGCCTGAGCTGTGCCTGCTACAAACTCTATGTGCTAGGAGAATACAAATTAATGACATTAAACTACTATTGAAAAGCCTTATTGACTCATGTCTTTTGTGCAATATTGAAGCCTGTATGGCTCTTAAGCCTCTCTGTCACAGTTAATATCAGCTTTCAGTCATATCTTTGCAATTGAAACTCAGCAAGGGACTAATGGATGACCAGCTATTTTCTGCTAATACACCATAGAAATGAGTGTGCCTGATCAATTCTTGAAAACACTCACAGTGCAGAAAGTACTCAGAGAAAGTCGAAACTATTCTTCTTAAGAGAACATTTTTTTATGCTCCCTGATTCTGCATTTAATTCTGTAACTGCAGTTTAAAGGGCAGAGGGAGTTGTTAAATTTCATTTCACATTCACACTCTTCTCCTGAAAGCACTCCTGTGGAATTGTTGCTGCTGCTCATGCATATTGAGGGGCAATGTGCCCCTTTGCAGGCAGAGTACATCTCTGCAGCTCATTCCCAGCCATTTCCCAGGTGCTTGGTACCGTGGTAACATTGCAGCCCATGGGGTTTCCCGTTTACACCCTTATAATTTTTTCTTCCATCCTACAAAGGATCTGCTTTTGCAAAAACCATCTGTATGGTAGAGGAGGGCTGGATGCAATGTCCTTATAAGCTCATCAGCAGTTCGTGCTGTTCCTTCAAAGTGCACCACATCCTTCAAAGCACAGCATGTCTTTCAAAGCACTGCTAACGCTTGCCTGTCAGCAAATGAGAAAGCAGGGCAGGAGCCAAAAGTTAAAGACCCAGGTTGCAGGTTGCTGCTGGGAAGCACGCTGTTTCCAAGCATTTTGATATCAGAATTACTGCCTAGACTAGGAGCTACCCCAGAGTGCCTTGTGCCTCTTTGTGAATTAGCAGGTTGTGCCATGATTAATGAATTCCTGCTCTTTCTTATTTAGACAGAAGGTACATGAACTGTTCCAGTCAGCTTCAGTCTCCAAGAAAAAAATTAGTACAGAATATAATGACACAGTGGGAGAAAAGAAGTCAGTGCTTCACCAAAGCCTGGATGATGGTTCTGCCCTTGCAATTCATGAGGAGTCCCTGTAGGTGAGAAGCTCGTAGCTATAGCATGCAAGGAGTCACCTGGCATGTGTCCCAGCAGGACACTTTCATTGCATGCCATGGCAGTTTCTGTGATAGGAGAATGCTATCACATTCATGATGCTTCTGCACAGCTGGCAGAGCATGCGGCGGTGCAGCTTGGGAGGCAAAGCTACAAAGCCCTGCTGTTGGACTGCAAGCTGTGGGGTAAAATGTCTCTACTGCCACCAGGAACATTTCACAATACAACCCTTCTAGCTGTTCTTTCATTTCTTTTCATCCTTTTTTTCAAAAATCGAAAGTCAAACCTTGAGACTGTAGTGAAAAGCAGACATGTCTCTCATCAACATCACACCTGGGATGGAAAATTCTGAATGTGCACCAGTAACCATGTTAAAACCCTCTCTTGTGCTTCCATTCCAGACACTGTTCTCACCGGGCTGCAATCCAAAACTTCCTTTGCTGCAGTGCACTCTTGCTAGACACTGACTGTCTGACACAAAGTCCAAGCAGAGAGAAGTCAAACGAGGCAGTTGAGCAACTGGAAGTCTGTAATTTCTTTCTTGCTTAAACTGTGTGTACTCAAGTGAGAAAGGATTTTATTTTTCTTAGCTGAAAGAGATTATCAGAAAGCTTGAGAACATGAAAGAGTACCTTAAGCTGGAGACTGTTCAGATAATTTTTTGGCTATGAAAGTTCTAAATAACTTTAGTACAAAATAAATATATAGCAGTGCTGGACATGTGTTAATATGTGATGTTTGGAGTAGCTGTTGCTCTTTGTTTTTATTAAGTTCCTGCTATGAAAAAAAATGGGTCATTATGCCACGTTTTCAATAAACATGGAGCAAAAGGCAGTTTCTTTCTGAGTAGCTTTTTATCTAACCACACAGGTCAAAGAGGAATGGGAAGAGCTGCCAGTAGAAAGGATATGCACTAAGTATGTGTTGGCATTGAAATTTGAATAGGTGGGCAATAGAGGCACTGATGAAAAAACACAAATGGGGAAAAATAGAAGAGCAAAGAAGAAGGGAACAATAGCCAAAAGGAATGAAAAAGGAAGGAGAACACATCTGCTGTGGCTGGGGTGAGGGCACTGTGAAATGTGTGTTGGGGCATGCTAGCTTATAAAGCAGAGGAGAAAATGCTCCAAGAGAAAATTGATATAACCTCTCGATGTTGGAAAGAGACATATTGCAGACCTGCACAGTTCTTGTTCCTCTGCTCACCAATTGCTGCTATGGAAAGGGATATCTGTTTGCCTTCCTCTGGAGATGATGAATTACTGTTGTGATTTCTCACACTAAGTGGGCAATATAATCCTTGATTTCATATGCAGTTCTCATAATAACATCGCAGGAGATCACAGAACTATGTCTATGACTTTACTTACAGTAAGAGACTATTCTATTGGTGTTAATAATAGATTTGTACCTTAACTGTTTGAATACTTATAAATACTTCTGTCAGTGCTTTGTGGCCATCTCAGTACACTTAAGCTCTTTGTCACTGCTGAATAAGGAAAGTTTAGCTTTGCATTTGCCTATTTCATGATTTCTACTCCAAAAAGTCTTGAGTTTCTACAAAGTCCTTATCCTTGTGGCAAATGAAAAAGAGACACTGCTTTTAGGGGACCAGAGAAATACATAATTTACATGCTGTAATGTCTACTTTAAAATTTAGAGGAAGATGAGTATATACATATTCATAGAGTTTCAGTATGGGCTATCCAGTAAAGTCTATACTTGCCCAGACGAACTGAGCTCCATCAGAAAACAATCAGGCATGGAAAACAGACCACTTACATGTGAAATACTTTTCTATTTCACAGTGATTTCAAGAACAATTTAGAGATAGCAATTTTTGGTCAGTTTTCTTATAGTTATTCCTCTTACAATCAAAAGGATATAAAGTTAATAAAAGCAGACAAGTCTAGAAATTGTGTCTGGCCTCTGCATATTGCAGGTAACATTTCTGCAGAAATCCTGCCCAGTCAGTCAGAGAGCATTGAAGACAACTTTGTACCAAGTTAATATCCCTGAGGATCAGACTAGACAGGAATGAATAACAAACCTACATTTTACATCCATATACATAGCAGAAACATTAAAGATTCAGCTCCTTATAGTAATATTTATAACTACAAGTAAATATTTTCTCTAAATTTATCTTCAATCTATCATATTTAAGTAAAATTCCCTTAGGTCTCTAGCTTTCACTAAAGATATATGGTTAAATTCTTTTTGCTTGAAATACATTTACTGCTGCTAACAAATCCAGACTTCTCCTCCACCTCCCCAATCCTTCCCTGACCTTTACTACTCACATACCCAGGTTACATTACTGTGGATGGAAGCTCCTGCCTCACTTCCTTCTTAAAGCTTTTTTACAACTTTCCCCCCAATCCTTTTCATTACCAATCATTATTTTGGATTAACTCCTTCTTTCCTCACACCTTCATATTTCACTGCTCCTCTTTCCAAATAATAATAACAACTAATGATAATTAGTTATCAAATAATGGTAATTTCCAAACATAATAAAACACTTTACCACTTTCCCTTTCAATTAATTTGCATGATAGCCTTAGCAGTCTTGGTGCTGACTTCTGAATCTTCTTTTTGCCAGCCCCTCTTTTGCTGCTTCCATCCAAAACTAGAGCTTTTTCACAGCTCTACTACTGAACATAACTTTTTAGTGGACCATGTCACTTGCCTGTTTAAATTCTTTCCAAAATCCACTCTTGCTCTTAAAATTCTGGTCTTTTTCCCTGCCTCAACCTTAATCTCAAAACTGAATCTGTATCCTATAGGGATGTTTCTGTCACCCACGTACTATCTTTTACATTGTCCTTGACCATAAAACTCTTCCTCAGGATTCCCTATTATGTTCAGGTCTGTGTCCTTGTTTTGTTCTGAACACTTGGAAAGACATTTTCTTTTGTATGAAGGCCACACTATTAACTTGTCCTCTCTAAGTAATGAAAAGAGTACTCAGGTTGCCTGACAAGCACAGCTGAGTTGCCTTTGGTAGGAGGCAACTATGCTAAATTATACCAGCAGAGAAACTGGCTGAAATACAAGTTAACTTCTTCATTTAGAATTTCTTACTGTGCTTTGATTTATTTGTGTCTTATCTTCTGGAGTTTCAGCTGTGAAGGGTAAGAATTGTCTTTATTGCTGTACTGAATATCACTGCTATGGCCTCAGTTGTTTCAAGCTGGTAAATAATGAGATACTCATGAAATTCCTAGCGGGTGTTTTGTTTTAATACCTCATCTGATTTCAGTGGGAGGTTTACCTGACTAAGATCTTCCACTAAGCAGAGTAATTTCTTGTTCCCCCTACCAGGTAACAAATGCCAGCTTAATACATCAATCCATCATCCCATAGTTATGTATTATCTGTAGTCAAAAACCCCAGTAAAAAATTCTAATCTCCTTAGAATGATAAAGGAGAAAACTAATGTGAACCTATTGCTAATAAAACTGAATTCCCTAAAAAGCAAGGCCTATTTATACATTAATATGGTCCTTCCATCTATCAGTCTGGAAACTCAGTACCACTTGTTATCACATAATTTATTTTGTTCTAACAAACCTCTCAGTAAAGTGAGCCCTACAGCTGTTGGAGAGAGAATTGTGGAGTGGGAAAACATTATGTCTAGTTCTGCATGGTAAGCACTGTTATGGCCAGGGGCACAATTGAAGTTGTGGAGCACTGGAGCATGCATTTTGAAGTGCAACCCCTGCTTTTGCTAACAGGTGAGAGTTTAATTCAGTCGGTTGGACAAAAAGAGAGGGATTGCAGCAAGACCTGACTCTTGGTTCTCAGTTCTGCTCTAGGCATTGACAGGTTTGTAAAAGAGGAAGATTTAACACATTGTCCTGGTTCTGGCCAGGACAGGGTTAATTTTTGTAGTAGCCAGGAGGGGGCACGGCCAGGACCTGGAGGTTATTCTGTGCCACCCCCTGTCATTTCCTAGGGATGGAGAAAGGGTCCCTTTGTGGTCATGTCGTGTGGCAGCACGGTGGGGTATTGTCGGGGGTGACTCACATGTGACTAGCTTGTCTCTTGTACAGTCTGTCATTGGTATTGCTGCTGTTCCTGTTCATTTTCTCATTTCATTGCTGTTTCCAGTAAATTGTTCTTATCCCAACCTACAATCTTTGCCTTTTGTGCCTCCACCTTCCACTCCAGTCCACCACAGGGAAAGGAGAGGGGGAATGTGGGAGTGAGTGAGCAGCACGTGGTTAGGAGTGTTTTTGTGGGAACCCTCAGTTGGGGAAACCATGACTCACACCTTGTTAGGAAACATGAGAACTAGTTACCTGAAGGAGAGACATGTCACTTTCCTTTAAAGTAAATGGCTGTGTGATATGGCAAAGGCTTTTTTGAATTATCTGATATAACTTCAGGGAAGTAGTGTCTCTGGGTAACACCACACAAGCCATATTCTGAACTATGACACCAGACAGGATGTTCACAATGGGCCCCAGTCTTTCCTTGCCCTAATTATTTTTTCATTTTCTGAGAGCACCTGGCCTGTTTTATTGTCATGACTCAGTGGTACCTTGTGACATGGACACATAGAAATCCACCTCAAATCTTCTCTCTTAACTTATCATGGTGCAGCACTCTTTGAGTTATGGGTTGTCTTAATAGTAGAGAATACTGCCCATGCCTGGTAGGAAAAAGTTTGCCTGAAGGCTGGATGAAAAATAAATAGGGTTAGCTGAAAATCAAGGAGCTATTTGCCAAATATGAATGGAATAAATTATCTTGTGATCCATGCAGCAGAGTACAGCACCTATCTGATATTTCCCTTAATAGGCAGGGAGTGTCTGCCAGAAGACAGGGAAAGCACACACCACCACCACTTTCCTTCCCAGATTTCTTCAACCCCTGTGGTAATTTAAATTTTCTCTTTCATCCTGCGTGAGCGTTGAGCTTTACTAACACCAAATTCACATTTCATTACATCTGTGATAATTTGTCTGTTGGTAATTTGAAGGTTGATTTGTTTTTTGTTACCTGTAATTACAGACAGGCACTCTAAATGTTGCTTTACTGCCTGGTATCTGCTGGTCTAGTCAAGAATAATTTAGATATTTCTCTTGTAATTGAAAGAAACAGCTGAAGGACAGGCAGTCTGGCTGATGGCTGGATCTAATACGTTCTCTCATAGCAGATGATACCAGCAAAGAGAGGCCCATGCTCTGCTTGCAATGGCAGGGCTTGTTATGTCAGTTAATTACCATTTGTTGTTAATCAATTACATTCAAGCAGCACATATAGTCTCCATTGAGCTGTAAGAGGGGTGATATTTATTTGGCATAGCACACCATTCCCTTTAATCCCTGGGCTCTTGGCAGAAGACACAGTCTGGTTTCTGATCCTCTCCTGATTCAACCTGAATGGTGATGGAATGGAAGCTGTAGTGCTCAAACAGGGCTTGGGTAATATCTCTCAAAATCTTCTGGCTCTCCATTGTGTCTGCTACATACAGCAAGCAGAAAATAATCAAAACACATACATTTTGATAATACTTAAAACAAGTATTGTGAGCTTCTAATATAGACATTGACATCTAATGTAGATATTGTATAGTTGTAGGATAGACAGAAACTTGCAACAAGGAGTTTGTTTGAAAAGTTTTTCTTGTCCTTTTTATCCTCCTTTCAGGAACCTCCATGTCAGCAAAAGTTTGTTAATTCAAATGTGGTTGGAATATGCAATTTTGGCAGGAGTTAAGCTAAAAGTAATCACCATAGAAATTCAGTTTGGCAGAAGACTGGAGGAAAGCAGAAATACTTAATAAAGATTAGTTCATCCAGTCAGGGAGTAGCAGCAGTGCCAAGTGATTTGGGTGGCTGATAGACCCTCTGTTTTGGAAAGTATGGACTCCATGGAGGACTTCACCTCTAGCTCTGTCCTTGGCCAAACACATTTTTTTCTTTATACATAAAAAGCAGACTGACGAATAAGAAAATTGACCTGGGTAGTGGACAGTTTGTCAACTGGGATAAAAAAAAAAATTTAAAATAATATTTTAAAAGATGAACTGGAGCTACCTCTAAACTCTATATATTTTTAAAGATTGTTTTACTGCTAGAGATAGATCAGTTATGCAGATTTGCCCTGTAAGTTTTTCTTGTAGAGATCAACAGTTTTCAAGTTGGACAAAATTGTGAGAAAAATCCAGTTTGAGTCTAATTCTTTTATTTAAAATATCTTGCCATTTATTTCCTTGTCCCACAACCTCTGTGGCTTTCAAGGTTTGGGCTAAGGAGAGGTCCCTGTTGTTTAGACAAGGCTTCTGGGAGGAGGATCTGAGAGCTTTATTGTTGGTTTTATTTTCCCAACAAAATGATGACAATTTTTTTAACAAGCAACAGATACACAGTCAGTTTAATCTGAATCAAGAAAGACTGACCTTTACTAGACAGCAGCTGAATAGTTACTCCCTGCTTACAGAAATTTACTGACCTGTGGCAATGTGAGCAGAGAGAGCAGTTTGATTCATTGTCAGAGACCAAAGATGAAGGCTGTGAACAGACTCCACTTTTTCAACTGCTAAAATTCTTGCTTTTACAGCATCATAAGCAAATCCTTTTGATGCTCCTGAAAAGGAGAAATTGATACAAAATCAATATATTTAAGGGATAAGAATGATGATCAACAGAGGAAAATGAATAATGAACCTTTATTCATTTAGATGTATCATTTTTATAAAAGTAATCAATGCTTTGGAAAGCCCATCTATTTCAGAGTGCACTGTGCTATGCAATCCTATCTCTTGTTTTAAACCTCTGCATGGAAGGTTGACACTCATGCATGTTTTAGAGGACAATCTGAGTGACCAGCTTACATAGGGTAGTGAGCTATTTAGCCAGATCACATCCTGGTTTTGCACCAACATCTTTCGTGAGTGCATCTCTGTGCCTATGTGAACAACTATACTCATCGTAATCCACTGGGATCAGTAAACTGAAACAGCAGCTCCAGCCTCCAATTTCTTTTCAGAAAATTCAGGGCAGAATATGCTATTTAGGAGATAGGAGAATCCCCAGAGAGCTGCTCAGGAGAACAGTGGGCTTGGCGCTGAGGGGAACGGAGCACTGCTGACTTTGGCATGTCAGCATTGCTTACAGAAGCTGGGAGTCACTGCTTTGAGAAAGGGACTCCTGAGTGTCAAGGGTTGCTCCCCTTTCCTGGTAGTTTGATTTTTTTTTTAGGTAATCAAAAGATCTGATATTTTGGCAGCCAAACTACAGTCAGTTGCCACACTCTTGTCTCAGTATAATTCTACATGGAAGTATCTCTATCTCAAAATCACTGAAAGCAAAACAATCCTAGAATGAGATTACTGTAACAATATTGGATATTTTGTTTCTTGAAACAGCAGTAGGTGCAAGTGAAAGAGAGAAGAAATTGCCACATACTGAGTACATTCAAAACCTGCACTGTTAGAGCTGCTTTTAATCCTTGTGTCTTCATAGCTGAGAAAGAGGTGGCATTACATTATTCAATGGGAGGAAGGCAAAAACATGCATCTGTGACTGTTCAAGTCATTTGGCCTTGCAAATCAAATATTCAGGCCCATAGCTACACAGGATTAAATATTGCTAAGCCTGGCTCTTCTTGCTGCTGCTGTGCTGAGGATTGTCTATTCCCATGCACTTGAACACAACTGGAAAGCTCCAGTAGCTTGTTTTTCTGGACTGGTGCAAATAAAAATCTTTTAAACTTCTGCTTCTTGCACTCAGCCTATTTCACACACAGGTGAAAGCACAGTCAAAGCACTTTTTCTTGAAAAGACTTGTATTTCACATGGCTAAAGGAATTACACAATGAACAAGGTGAGTAGGCATCTCATATGCCAAAGGGGTGATAGAAAGAAATGCTATACATATGACAAAAGAAACTCAGAGCTCATTAGCAAAACACCAGTACACTGATTTTTACAAAAACTGGCATATGTGTAAGCCTGAATAGTTTTCATTATAATTGGAAGTAGGTTTAAAGTATGACCAGAATCATGAGAATATCAGAAACTGATGCAGAGATGTGCTATTATACCTTTTTTCAGCATGCATAAGCATTATGGAGAAAGCAACAGAAAAAAATCATAAGTGCATTGATTCTGGAATCAGGTCTTACCTTCCATTAACACAGTCAAAATATCCCTTAAAATTGGAATGGTAGTTGCCAAAACAAAGATGGAAAACACAAATGTGCAGATTGGGTCGGCTATTTTGTACTGTGGCTAAAAAAATATGAACACACCACTTTGTTAGTTTCATTGTTTTTGTTTCTTGTCATTTTTAATTAGTTAACATGAAAGAATAATATATTTCATTCATCTAGTACAGAATGAGTGCTGGCCTCCTTTGCCAGTTAGAGAGCCTCAGCACGGGGAATGAAGGTGCTACAGATGAAGAAAGGGAGAGACACCAAAACATCCAGTTGAAACACCAAGAAGCAAGGGTTACACTCTCAACTGTTATTTCATTTCCCAAGAAAAAGTATAATTCTCTTTGACACAATTACAATGTGTAAGTTTAAGACAGAGGAAATATTTACATAGTACCTAGTGTTACAATGCTGCGAAAATAGCACTTATCCTTGATTACAACACATGAACTAATAAAACCAACCTTAAAGAAGATTATGAGTGCACTAATTAGCACACTGATACTCTGGAATAGATCTCCAATGGCATGCACAAAGGCTGCCCGCAGGCTGGCATTGCTCAGAGCTGGCTTTTCCAGAGGGGCAGACACACATTCCCTGGCTTGTGCCCCATGGCTGTGCCCGTGGCCAGTCTGGTGCAGAATCAGGATTAGTCTGCAAGAGAGGTAAAGCTGCAAATATCAGTGGATGTATTGCAACTCTGAAAGCAGTGAGGTCATATACATCATCACCTCTCTCACTTCTGAATGCTGAACAGCAAAATCTGACACATTAAGTAGAAATGCACAGTGGCTGAGCAGGTAACTCCTAGGTTTTCAGTGGTTTGCATAATCAAGAAAATCTGTGAATGGGGTAATTAATGAGGCCTCATTTTCTATAGAGTTCTTGAATATTCTGACATCTAATAAAAAGTCAGATGGAGACTAATCTTTTCCTGGGGTTTGTACATTCATAATTTGCCTTCCCAGTGTGGCAGCTAACAGAAAGGAGAAGAGCAACTGCAACTTTCAATGAGAAGCAAGACCTCTCATTTTGACCCCTTCCCATATCCTCGTGGAACTCATAAACACTTAATATTTTTGGGGCCATTATCTCTCTGTAGTTTTTTTTATTGAATTACAGCAGCAGGTTCAAGATTCAAATGTCATATGAGAGGAGAACAAAATAACTTACAGGATGTTGGCGAGCACGGCACAAGCAGAGGTAATGAGCATCACTGTGGCATCAATATCGTAATCTGGGTGTAGCAGCCTCATGCAAGCCAAATATGTCAAGACACCAGTCACCATCCAAACAATTATCATAGACATCAAAGCTCCCAGAATTTCTAGGAATTAAAACAATCTGATTTTAACAGTCAGAATAGGAATGCAGGAAATTTTAAGAGGTTGATGATAATGGTTCCAAGTTTGTGAGCTTTATAGTCAAGAGAGCTGCTTCTTGTATGCTGACAGTCTTGATGCTCACAAAGAATGGGCCAACCTCCTTTCTGATCATAGCAAGTCCAGTGGCTATCCAGGGTAGCCTTATGCATGTGGTGGCCTAACCCTGTTCTACTTGCTCCTACTGTTGTGCCCTTTCCAGTGCTGAGTTTGTGCAACATTCAAAGAAATTGGAGAGATGGAAAACATCATTTGGGGAGTTCTGGGAGGAGCAAAAGGAGTTTGCCTGGCCCTGACAGTGTGGTGTTAAACCCACAAAGACCATCCCTCCTCCTCCAACAAGATTATCTTCATCACAGAAGCAGAGGTCTGAAGGAAGGAGAGAGGCACAGCTCACCCAAACCCACTGTCGGATATAATCCCTGTCCATTGGCCTCCCCTGTTCCTGCACACCTCTCACCACTTCACACTTCAGAAAGATAGTAGCAGCCCTCAACAAAATCCTGTCAGCAAAACTTATCCTGGAACTCATCCTGCCAATGCCACAAAACCACTTTTGTGCCACCAGCTGTGATGAGAACAGAAGTTATTTTTTCCCTGGGGTAGCAAAATTTAATTTTGTCTCTATTGGCTTTGAGTTGGGCTCAAATAAATCCAGTCCCCAAGGCCACCTTTTATTGCACTGTTATAGGAGAGGTCCAGGGAAGTGCATATGAATGTGCAGCATGCTTTTAATAGGATGTGGGACTAGTAATTGCCATGTGACTTGAATGGGTAAATGAGCACAACTGAGACAATACCAAATAAAATGCAAGCTCACAGTAAAGTGAAAGGCAGTAGGCAACCAGAAAGCATTTGCACAGACCTCCACTGATAATGCATTAAAACTGCTTATGATTTTTAATATAATTTTATGAGGATCACCCCTTTTGCAAGCTGCAAAAACTTATCAAAAACCTGATTTGCCTAAAACTGGCAAATAGTAAATTAAAGTTCACTGACAAGGGAATCTAGTTTTGCTTAAAAGTAGATAGAAGCAAACATAAATAATACTATTTTTTTTCTGCAAGTTACAGGTTGAAACCCTGCAAACTTGGCCCAGCTGAAGGTGTTGATGGCTGCACTATCACTGGCATGAAAGCAGCCAAGAACTCTTTTGAACACACATACCCACCTGTATGGATTTATGTCTATCTTCCACAACAGAATATATTAGCAGTCATCTTTACATATTACTTTTCAATGGAGCATCTTAGCAGAAGTTTAGTTATGCTTACAGACCTGTTCAGCAGCACTAAATACTTCACTTGAGATGTTCTCAGTTACTTTTTTCCAGAACTACTAGCACTAACAGAGCACGGCAAACAATAGTGTAGGATTGGGTGTGACTCTCTGAGTCACAGCTGAGGGAAATTAAGGTGCAAGAGAGTTTTTGTACCTGGAAATAGTTTGACTCACACTCTCAGTCTTTATCAATACTGTGTTTCTGTGTTGCAGAAAGTAGCTGCACTGCTTTGGCATGGAGGGCAGGAGGCATCCAGATGGCTTCTGCTAAACCTGAGCACTGCCACACAGAATCTTTTCATGACACTATCTATCAGTCTGAAAGAAGCAGTGAAGAAACAGCTTCCAGTGTCACGGAGAGCTGCACCTCCAAGACCTTGGTAGTCAGTGAAGAGTGACTTTGCCACCTGACTGACCTCGGCTACTCTATTAAGGTACACACCTGCATATTAAACTGAAAATATAGCCAGGAAAATAAGCAAAAAACAGGATAAAATAGCTTCTAAAGTTTGATGCAATGCTCTCTTTGCTACCAGGACAAAAAGGCAATAAAGGACTGGTTTTGAAGTTCTGCATTGCAATGACAAAATAAAAATAATGTAGTTCAGACTGAGGATGAAGTTATATGAAGTGGCTGAACCTGCCTACATCAGCAAGAGATGTCTCTCTTTCATTTTTTTCTCCCCCAGGCTAAGAGATTATAAACATAGAAAGTAATGGTGGCTCAACTGATGTTAAGTAGTAGTTTGCTAAGGCTGCAAAATTCAGCTGTGTGTTGTCTATATAATGCCAGCCATGCCAGCCATACTGAACCTCCCACTCACCCAGCAAACTGTTTCCAGCAGAGCTGGTAGAATACACTCAGGGAGCTACAGAAAGACAGGATGAGTGTGGCATATGTCTTCCCTGGTACTTTCTGCAACTACAACCAACCTTAGCCTACAGTCATCTGAGTCAGAAGCTGTTTCTGGAGCTTCCTATTGATCATCCTTGAAGCTTTTGTCTTCTGAGTCCTTGGTTCAGGTGCACAGGTATCTACAGCCATTTGAGATACACCAACATCTCCATGTATGGCTTCACACAGGGTGTATAACTGACCTGCAGACTTCCAGAGAGGCAACTGGGTTTCAAATAGCACAAATCCTTTACATATAAGCAACAAAACTGAGCCCTGAGACATCCAGCATGAGATTCACTTTCAGAGACCACTAAATTGTTTCCTGTAGGCATTAGCTAAGTGTCTAAGCTCCCCCTGTGGGTCATGGACATCAAATTAATGGTGATTAACACAGTTCCCTGCTCCACTGACTGACTGGCTGGCAATACTGGTTTCTTAACTGAGAGTGTCTGGTCACATTTGACATGCCCTGGTCTTGTGCTTGGCACACTGTGCAGTCTCCTATAGGTCTTGTGCAACAGCTGCCATTCCCATGCATAAGCCTCAAATATCCTAGAGATGTGACACTGGACTCTCATGTTTAGGAGGCTGAATGGAGTCAGGATTTATGTCTAATGTATCAGAGACCTGGACCCTGTGCTTAAAGGTGCTCATGTACATGTAGGCATTGATATTTACGTGTCTAAATCTTGAAGAGACACATACTCTCAGAAAATTATTCTCATGGTTAATATTTTGCTAGTGTCTTGTGTTGTGTAAAAGCACTTGTATTTGATTGTCAGGCTTTTGGTATTAGGTATCATCTGTAAAATGATTGTTTTAGGTTGAGGTCAGAGTACTTAAAAAACCTGCCTGTGCTTGCATCTGATAAAAGCCAGCAGTGGTAAATAGATATGAAAGAAGAGAATCTAGAAAAGGGTAAATGTTAAAGGACCTCACTTTTCTACAAATCTAACACTGTTGAATTTTTAAAATAATTTAATAATTTGCTTTAGAAATGGAGCAAACCCTCATTTTTATGGTAATTGTTGCTTTTATAGAAACTTGTGTTTCATAACAGTATGAGAGCTCAGTCTCCCACACACTCAAGTCACTGAAAGAAGTTGCTGTTATTTCAACCAAAGTTAGCACCATTCCAAAAACTGGTAAATAATGAACTGAAAGATATGCTTTTAACTAAGACATGACGATTTATTTCTTTGAAATTCACTGTCTTACTCTGTTCTGTGTCCTGAGAGCTGTGGGAGCATTAGTGCACTGTCTCTCAGTGCCTGCAGCCCTGTGCTGGACATCAGCATGTTCTCCAGACCATGGCTATGATAACTTCCCTTTCCCATTCCACATGTTCATACTGTGACATGTTTCCTACCTGCTCGGTGCCACCCAAAAGTTAACTGTTTGGTAGGAGGTTTGGAGGTGAGCCACAGCGAGAAGAGGCTGATGAGGAAGCTTGTCAGGTCCACCAGGATGTGTGCCGCGTCGCTGACCACCGCCAGGCTCCCGGCAATCTGCCCACCTGCGTGAAACACGGGTCGAGATCATGGCTCTGATCACAAGTTTCAGCCCATCAGATCACACTCAAGACCTGTTTTGCTGGGAATCAAAGGGAACGCTCAATTTTCAGTCATCATACACAAGACTCAAACATCTTCAAAGATAATTTCATTTTGTACCTCATTCATGCAGTGAAAGTATGAATTAATAGAAATACATAAACCAGGTTTCTTTGTTAGAGAGAGACCTAAGAACAGTAAGAGTTATGATGCATTAGTTCTGTAGTTATATTACTTTTGGACTGTTTGGCTATTTTAATATCTGATTTTTTGTGAAAAGCCATATTAGGAATAACATTTCCAGTATCCTCCCACTATCTTTTCACAGAACACTGATATTTTTATGTATGTACAACAGCTCAGAGACCTAGCTTATGGGATTCATTTCCTCTTTGTTACAGGAAAATACACATGTTCTTCCTGCTGCCTGACTATTTGTCATCAGCAACACTAAAACAGGAATACATGGAAAGGTCCCAGCAGAAGAACTGTGATAACCAACCAACCATTTTAGTGAAGGCATAGGGAAAAATGCTGTTCTCAAGACTAACCTATTATTTTGAACCTGTAATGCATGACTTAATTTTCCTGCCAGAGCTCAAAAAATGTGGCTGAATATCATTTTACTCTGTGGGGGTTTGGATTTATGTGGATTCTGAAGAAAAAAACCCACCAAATTTAAAACATTTTGGGTTATTTTAATTCACGTTCATTCCTCAATAAGCCAAATATCATTATTTTGCCAAATTCTTCTAACAATGTCTCAAGGTTAAAGGCAAATCCAGATAAACTAAAAGTTTGCTTTAAACAGCCCCAGCTGCTGGTGGCTGCTGGAGAAGACAAGGATCCCAGGCAGGACACTGTTCTTCCAACTCATTACAGCAGGGGAGTCTTTTCATCAGAGTGCAAATACAGAAAAGTAGGCATGTGAAATAATAGAGCCAAACCACTTAGTTTCTGCATTTGGCAAAACATTTCCATTCTTCAGTCATTTAATTAATTTAGGTCACTCATTTCTCCTGACCACAACCCATATGAGAATCAATGAATCCTAAAAAACATCATAAAATGCCTCATTCAAATCTTTGGCAGCATACCACTGCCAAAAGGACATGTAGATATATCTCTTGTTTCCTTATAGGTGGAGCATTGTCATGCCAGCAGGATGGACAGTCTGTTTAATTTCCTCCTCTGTGCATATTTTCGATTAGAATACCTAACACCATAAGATTTTTCAGCACAGAATTTTGCTCAAAGTTACTTCCCAAAAGGGAGAAAGCATGGCTGCAGAATTTGGGTGCATCTCATTCCTTGCAGTAAAATGAAAAATTCCTCAGAATAAGTATTTCCCAGCACATGCTCAAGTATAAATGTACAGATACTTTTTGGCCATGGCACATCTCTTAGGCTTTCACTATTTGCAGGCTAAGTGTATCTCAAGAGGGAGGCAGTTTTGCATAGCAGGGCGAAGAAGGCCTGTCTGGCAGTGTCCAGATGTTGACAAGCCAGGCATCAGCTATCTTTCAGCAAACAAATATGTAGATCACAAGCTGTGGGCGAAACCCTATTGCATTTTATATATTCTATTTCCATGTTGTGTGGGACAGCATCTCAAAAGCTTGCTTCTAACCTGCTCTCTTTGAAAAATATTTGCAAATTATTATTTTATGTATTGCTGGCATAACTAATGCCTTCGGTGAGTTTCAGAGATCTCAGTCTGCTTAACTTAGTGACTTGTCTCACTGATCAAGTTTTTATGTTCTGCTCTGACGTGAGGCCACATGCAGGGTTTGTCTTTCTACTGCCCAAGTGGAAGTGAAGTACTTTGAAATCCACATTTGGTCCTTAACCACCAAAATTCATTGGAAAGCACTTTCATATTTGGGCTCCACACTGGGTGGTATTGGTCTGACTGATATCTCCAAGTCTATGGAAATTGTGATGGATCTGCCTTAGAAGAAAAGAAGATAATTGTCTTTCAAAGAGAGTTGGTGGTGTATCAGGCTCAAACAGCAGTGCCCCATTTGGGAAAGCAGTAATGGCCAGCACAGATGGTTTGAGAAAAAATACCACAGAAAGATCTAGGCATTCAAAGAAGCAGAACTTCTCAACCTCTCAGAGAGTGATGGAGCTTTGTTTCTTCTCTTTAGCATAATAATGCCCATGGAAGCTGTTTGCCCTTAGAGAGGAAGGAGAGGATGGGAAAATATTCTTTATCTTCGGGAGTAAAACCTGTGTAATAGTTAAAGGCTTTTACAGCTTTTTATCAATACTCCCAACAAGTGGCCTTTAAGACTTACCATTCCCTATAATGGATGTTTATAGCTTTATAGACCACAAGCAGTAGAAATTGTCAGTCACTCAATGGTCAATCATCAGGCACAGCAGTCTTGCCTAATGATTAAAAAAATTAAATGTATGGTTCGTAATTACAAAAATCTCCACAGAGAGCTGTCTGTAACTGCAGTTAATAACTGGTTTGTCAAAGTTTAATGGTCTGAAGCAAAACGATCTTCAAGCCTGTTACTTAAGCTGTCACTGCAAAAAAGCTGTATGATTCATTAAGCAAAACGAAATATTTAGTTAACATGTCATCTGTCCTTCCAATTATCCTCCAGCATAGCTGCATTCACCAAACTTAAGCCTACTGATAATACGGTTTTGTTAATAATGCATTACTTCTGGCACTGGAAATTACTGCATGGGGATTAGCAGCATGCCCTGGTTTTCATGGGGGAAATGCCCATGACCTACAAACAACGAGGCATCATGCAGAGGGAGCACGTGGGAGGGAAGGGTTGGAGAAGTGCCTGCTGGGTTTGCCAGCCAGGGGAGAAGGCAGAAATGCAGCAAGTCTTTCAGTGCCTCCACTTCTCACCTGCAGGGAAAACAAAGCCTTTCTGTTTTGTTTTCATGGGGCTCCAGAGATGTCTGAGCTGGGAAAATATGGGTTTCAGAGGCCTTCCTGGCTGATTTTTGTTACATTGGCTGGAACACATATGGCAAAACTCTGTGGGATTCCTCATGCCTTCCCTTACCTCAGCTCACCGCAGAGAAGGGCAAATTAAACAGCCAGGAACTATCAGGTGGATATAAATATCACAGAATCCATGGAGAGAGCAGATCAGTGAGACAAAATGAAAGCTGATGCTCTATGAGCAAGCCAAATACTTATATTGAATATTGTAGGGTGGGTCCAGAAGTGAAAGCTAATTAGGTAAGGGAATAATCTTCCATTGATCCAGAGACACACTAGCAGGCCATTTTAAAAGATAAACGTGCTCTGATATAAATACATTGACTTAACTGTAGAAAAACAGATGGCGAATCTGGCCCTGGATTTCCCTGGATTTTGTAAAGACTCTTGCATTTATTTTCAGATCCTGCTGCTAGCAGCCTCCATCAGTGCTGAGGTCTCATTGGCCTGGATAAATATGTAAAATCTTTTAATCTTTTAGAAAGAATGTAACCCAATTTATTAGAAACCTTTTGTGGCATGATGCTAAGACATGCTAGTCACTTCTTGTCAAGCTTAAAGACCTGGAAGAACAGTTCAGACCATGAGCTTATATTTGTATTCCTACCCAGATGCAATCCTTGGATGAATATATTAAAATATTTTGATAATTTCACTTAAACCCTCATTCCTCCCCCATCCCACAATTCTTTTAATGACCAGGGACAAAGCAGTGTTGTTTAACGCCAGGTGGCTTCACTCCTGTCACCATGGTCCCTGCATGAGTGAAGGGAAGAATGTGGCTGTGCTGGGCACCTGACTGAGCTCTTTGAACACACATACTCCCCTGTTATCTCAGCAATCATGAAGAAGGTGCAAATTACTGATGCTACACAGAGCTTCTTCCTGGCTTGATGCTGCTCCCTCTTTCTGTTCTTGTAGGCCTGTGAGTAGCTGTGACAGTGATATGCTGGATTAGCTCCTGTAACTTCTGCTTCCTGCTGCTGCCTCTCTTCATTTGAATTCTTCTGAAGCCAGCCCATCCTTTGGGATAGAAAGAAACAGAAGGTTAAAAAGGAAAAACCTTGATCATTCGGGTGTCTAGCCCTACAGCCCCTGAAACGATGTAATTAATGCTTTCACAACATAAAAGCAGCATTGGGAACAGCAGAGCAGGTCATAGAAGAGGCATAGAAGAGGATTCCTTGCACAAGCAAGGCTCTGTGGGAGGGAGTTGCACATGAAATGAGTGTTCTGGCTGTGTTTCCCAGCTCTTTGGGCTCTCCTACATCATTTATCTGTTTATGAATTGCAGGGTAGCTTTCTTAACCTGTCTATCTCATGCACAACACATGACTTTGAAAAAGTTGTACCTCTTGCAAATAGCTACCAAATTCAGCATAACATGGAGAAAATCCCACTAAAAAAATCTGGATTTTATTCCCAACAGCTTTGTCAGGAAGACTAGTCAAAAAAAACACCCCAAACTTTTTTTCTTAAATAATTGGCTAAAGATATTTCTCTCTTCTCTTTGCACACAGAACTATTTTATCTCAAATTTCCACACATGTAAAAAATCTACCAATATTCTGACAGAGTCTGAGCATAGAAAATATTATCCAAAAAATCTCAAAGGTATTTAAAAAAATCAAAGAAATCAATTTTCCATAGTATGTTGAACCCTTTGTGCCACTGATTTCGTGGAAAGGTGAGAAGTCCAGTAGAAGTGTCTCTTTGAGCATTGCTCCATCACAAGGTGATTTCTCAGCCAAGTCTGCCACAAAACCTCCATGTTTTCCCTCTCAGGGTTGCTGCACAGGAAATACGGGGTGGGGGTAGAGAGTTCCATGGCCGAGCAACTGTGGAAGCTCCTGGATGACCATGACATCTGGTGCTCTCAGTAGAGCAACCCAGTCTCTCCCAGGGGAGACCCCAAGGTGGTTTGGTGAGCAAGGATGTTCCATTCTCCTTATCTCTCAACAGAAAAGAGCCCAAATGGCAAAAAACCCCTCTAAACCTCCTCCCAGGAGGCTTGACTTAAAACCATCCTGTGCCTCCGAATACAACACTTGTTGCCAGAGCTACTCCTAATGTGATCACAGTGTACTGAGACTGTGGCACAGTCTGAGAAGATGAATTCTGCCAAGATACACATACACAACGTCCATATAACCACATGTTGCAGCTATTTGAGCTCTGTGTGTGCAGGGCTACCCAGGAACACAGCAAACTCCACTGCTTGTTTTTCAACTCTGAAATTAGCCTGGGGGCAGGATGTGGCACTGGGCTTAGCTGCCCCAGTGGCTTTTTTCAGACTTTTCTCTGGGACCAGGAAGAACTGTTTCTTCAGCTGAGTGAAGGAAAGCTGTGCTCCAGGAAGTAACAAGAATCCTGGTGACTTTCTGTAGTGTTTCTGCACTGTTTATAAAAAGTGTCAAGATGCCTAAAATCTCTCTGGAAAGAAGTCAGCTGGTGGCTGCCAGCCTGCAGTAGTCAATGTCAAGAGAAAAAAACTGTACTGAAATCACAAGCTTTTTCCAGCTGCTTTTTTGGGCAGCCTGAGGGGGCTGAAGCTGCTCAGCAGGTCTGAAGTCCTGCCAGATGCCCCACACTGGTGGGCAAGAGGCAAAGGCACCTGCAGAGCTATGGATGCCTCGGCCTTTTATGTTCATCAACACCACAGAGGTACTGGCGAAAGAAGACCCACCTTGGCAGCAAAGCCCTGCAACTGTAGATAATCAATGTGTATTTGGTTCTGTAAATATTTTTGAGATGTTCAAAGGGTGCAACATTCCCCTGAGTCAGCCTGTTTCCCAGCCAGGTTAGCATGTGGTCTCTGTTTGCTCAGCAGAGGTGAATGATTCCCCCTGTACGTGAGGATCTTGTGTGAAAGAGCAACTGGTCAGATTTAATGCATGATGTTTGGAGACAGTGAGTCTTCAAAGTCATTTTGTCAGCATTTTCCTTTATTTTCCTCATAACAACAAATAAATGGGAGCTGGACTATCTGGGGAATGGGCTGCCCATCTGGCAGCTGGGGACCCCACCAGCCAGTCCTTCTCCAGTCCTTTAGTTTTATATTTATCAGGTTCCTCATGTGCACCGTGTAATTTTGGACAATATTTTCCTGATGAATTAGACACAGAAGGTGCCACAAATTAATTCCTTCCAGATGGCTGAATAAAATGCTGTAGTTGTCTCACTCTCCCCTGGAGATCAGGGCAGGCAAGATTTTCTTTCTCACAATCTCTCTCTGGAGTTAACTTCCAATGCTTTTATATAGTTTGCATGTAAAATTAATTTCCCCTTACCTCAGTTTTCATCAGCTGGCATTGAAAATTAAAATCATCTTAATGACATGAGTCATGATCAGCTCAACAGCCTCTCAGGCAGGAATGCCAAAATTACCACTGCAGGTTCTGAGCCAACAAGTCCTTTCCTTGCTGTTAACAAAATAGGTCACTCACTCTTTTGTTTTTTGTCCTCCAGTCTCTCTGTCAACTAACAAAACCTCGGGGCATCACTGAGGGGCAAGAAGACACTGTCCACAGATCTTACTGGACAGATGCAAAAGCAAACAGAGATAGCATAAACCCACAAATGTCATGTTTTTCTGTCTAAAGGGTACCTAAATAAAAGTGCCCCAGTTGCCAGAGGTGGCAAGCATTCACTGCTCTCTTTGAACTTGCAGAACAGCATCTGGCCTGATGAGTTGGGAAAACTCCTGCCAGCTCCTGTATGTAACCATTATTTTTCTCTTCAAAAGCTGCCTGCCACTAATTAAAAGAATCTAAGAATCTAAGAGGCAGTTTTATAAAAGTGTGAATCAAAAGCTTAGGGTGAAAAGATCAGCTCTGTTAGACCAGAAACCCCTTCTGGTAGTATTTTAGAGCAAGATGTAGCCTTGGAGCATCAGATCTCTGTGCCAGCATATTGGATAGTCACAGATTAAAAAATCATCTTTTCTCCATTTCAAATTCTCTTTCCTTTGTAAAAAAGATAGTCAGGGGAATGTCACTGAAGGGCTCCCACTGAGTCATGCCTGGAAGGGGGGAGCTGAAAATATTAATACATATTGCAGATTCCACAGAAATCATTAGCAATAGCTTTTTATTACAACTTCCTTTCTGTTTATTTTCACTTGATCTGCTGGGTGCCTTGATCTGCAGGCTTATGGGAATAATTGCTATCCTCCTAGACCATTATGAGTTCCACAGTCAAAAGAGGAAAATGTGGAATCACTGCACTTTCCACAGGAGATCATCTCCTTCATGAAGGAAAATAGTAATTTTCTGGTGCCTGAAAGGATAATGAAACTGCCTTCAGAGAAAAATTTATCAAAGCCATAGTCACCTCCCTTATGCTGGCACCATTCCAATTTCAATTGATGTACCAATCATGAATATTTCCAAGGCATTTAAGACCCCGTTAATAGCCTGGCTGTCCAGTTTCTCCTTTTCATTACTGTGGGCACAAAATAAAAGCAAATATTTATATATTTGTGTACATTTCGTTTTCTAGTAGTTAGGAATTCATGCCTTAGTTATTTTATTTGGCCTCATTTTGAGGGCCTGGCCCTGTATCCATAAATGTATTGTCAATAATTTTCCTTTTCCATAACACTACAACAATAGCTGCCTGGAGACAGACAAGAGGTGCATGGAGCCAAGTATCCAAATTCTGTCATAATCATGAAGGAACACATAAGGTCAAAGTACAAAAGAGGAACATTCCCAGAGAGTTACTGATCCCCAGTTCTGAACCAGAGCTCCTGTCCAACATCTCGTTACAGATCTTTATTCCACAAAGCCAGCTGACTTGAAAGTATTGAGTTCCACAATTTAATTATGATGTGTGTAAAAATAATGCGTCTTTTGTCACCCTGAAGCTGTCTGCTATTTTAATTAGTTCTTACACTGTTAGAAATAATGAATGACTATTCCCTGTTTACCTGCCTCATGTCACTCATGATTTTGTGTATTGTTATACCTCTGAACCATCAATTTTCTGAGCCGATGCCCTAGCTATTTAATTTCTGTTTCATATCACTTACTACCTTGGTTCTAATTTTCTTTCTCAGATGAAGTGGCCAAAACTGAAGTGGGCATAATGGAGATGGCATATGGGCAGTACTGGGCAGACACACTACTTTCTGCAGGGTCCTTATGTCACCTGCAGGAGGGCAAAGACAATGGGGTTTGCTGAGTCTGCTAAGGTACTCTGTGCTACTGGGACCAGCTGGCAAGCCAGTACAAAGGAGATATAACCATAGGGCCCTCAGTTAAAACAGTCCAGAAATCACAAGAAACACCTATAACCTTCCTGAGCATTGATTCTGTAAAGGATAAGGGTGGTGGAAAGCCTTTATTTGATGAGGACTCTTTGATCTCATAAGAGTTTTCATATTGCCTGCAGGAAGGGAGAAAAAGAAAATATTTATTATGTCCTATAGAAAATCACTCTTCACCTGAAGAAATCATCTCCAAAGTTCACTTCAAACTTTTTACCTGCTGGTATGAGCCTGGCAGACAGGAACCAATTACGAGTCTAAGGCCTATAGATAGGAGTATCTACAGGTCATGTTAATGCCCTGTGTTGAAAACTTTTGCGTGAAGACAAACCCCAACATTTCCACATGACTTTCCTGCTTCCAGCATTGCCCACCACTGGGTTTTTTCCCCACATTTTCTCAGAAACAAAATAAAACACAAAACCTTGTGACTTAAAGCCTTGAGTTTCACTTGTGTGATGGTATTCAAAATCCCACTCTAAAGATGTATAAAGAACATAATAAGAAATCCATGCTGTATCAACCCAAAATCTAGCTCATAGCATAGCTGGCACAATCAGATGCAAATCCACTGATTTATGAAGTGGGATTTGAATATTCCTGTGTGAATATTTCTGAGTATTACAGTGATCTGTTGCCAGCAAAAAATAAAATAATCTGGCCTGTCCTCATTCGTGGAAATTTGAGAAATTTGGTCAAGCCATTACCTAGACTGTGATAAGTGGTTATCTAGATCATTATATAGGTAATAACAAATAGAAAAAATAGAATATAAATGATTAATCATTAGAAGAACTTATTCTCTCTTAATACTACCACTAATTATGAAAAGACCATACAAAACTATCTTAGACACCTAGTTCAGACCTAATTTAAAGGTAGATGATATATGACTTACAGACAACATTTTTGCATGAAGCAGGAGGATCTGAGTGCTCAGCTTGAGCACTGTACCCTGTAACCATTATGGTTCATAACCTTCCTCATGTCTGGTGGGAAGGGGTGTCCTGTCCTGAGACCCATCCTGTGAACGCCTTCCTCTGTGACCTGGAGGAGGAGGTGCAGTGCACCCTGATCGCGTTGGCCGATGAAGCCAACCTGCAGGTGCAGCTGGCGGATTGGAGGGCAAGGCTGCCGTAAGGAGTCTGGAGGAAGAGCTCAACAGGAGCCATCTGTAATTTCACAAGAATAAATGTAAAGTCCTGCACCTGGGACAGACAGATTTGTGAGACCACATCTACAATATTGTGTCCATCTTTGGGGTCCTTAGTACAGGAAACCAGTGCAGGTCCAGCAGAGGGTGACCAGGATGCTTAAAGGCTGGAGCACTTCTGTGGGGACCGGACTTTTCATTCAGGGAAAAAGTGAGTTTGTGAGTCCCTAGATGCAACCTGCCAATATTCTCAAGGAGGCTATTGGGAAGATGGAGCTTTATTGCTCTACATGGAAGAAGGATAACATCATTGGTCTTAAACTGAAATAACTTCCAATTGAATACAAGGGGGAAAAAAGGCTGTGAAGTTAATTCCATGCTGAAGCAGATTGTCCAGAAAGGTTGTGAAGTTTCTATCCTGAGAGATTTTTTCAAGACTACACTGGAGACAGCCGAGCAACATTATTCAATCTCTTGGCTGGACCAGAGACCTTTGTAAGGTCCCTCCCAATGTGAATTGGGGCTCAGTTGATGATAAGCCCCTTGTAAGCATTACAGGTTTGACATGGGAGTCCTTAATGCGTCCAAACTCTCTAGTGACTACAGACAGGTCTGGCATGCCCAAAACCACAACCCTAAGTGCTGGGAAAGGCGTCAGCTTTCAGGCTTACTACTCACACGGTCAAGATAAAACCAATTTTGTTCCCTGTGCACTGTAGTGATGGCATTTACTAAAAAGAAAGAGGCTGGGGGGTGGCAAAGAAATAGGCAATCTGTATACAAAATAAATTCTGTTGAAAGCATTAGAGCTGTTTCTTAAGGTTACACATGGGGAACAGAAAAATATGGTAATTTATCCCAAAGGCTAAGATAAGCCTACTGCTACTATTGGCTTAGGACACCTGTAGCTGTGCAGGCAGCTGCTCTGTGAGCCCAGGCCCTGAGGGCTGCATCCCCTCATGGGCTGGCTGTGGCTCACAGTCTGGGACCCTGGGTCACTGGGCTGGCACCCCAAACTGCTGGGTGCAATGGGGAGCAGGGCAAGGGCTTCCCCTGTGCTACCAGCTCTTGCCGGCAGGAGGGAGATGCTGGCTCTCAGCCCCCATTTCTGGTTATTTCTGGAACAGAGTAATTAGATTTTGCAGTTAATCAAATTTCATCTGGCAAAGAAAGCAAAATGAAGATGCAGCACGAAAGTCACATGGCTGGATGACAAGTCTTCTTCACTTTGGAGAGCTGTGTTACCACCTCCATCCCTCTGCCACCTCAGGACCACCACTGTAGAGCCCTCCAGCTCAGGAGCTATTGCATGTAGCTGCAGCATCAGTCCAACAATTGCAATTGCTGCAGCAATTCACCCCAACTAACTTCAATCCTAAATTAAGAAATAATTATCAGAAAAAAATTGACTCCTTCAGAACATGAATCAGCCCTCAGATGGGAGGATCAGCTGCCTGGGATTCTTGTCCCCAGTGTACATCCTACCTCTCTTCTTACCAGGGATTTTCCCCATTACTGGTGATCCAGGGAAAAAATTGCTTCCTTACAAGGCAGCCTAACAACTGTCCCTGTCTCAAGGGACCATATAATGGGTTTGCCCAGAGTCATCGTTTGTGTCTGGAGGTTGCAAGGGGCCAAAGGACCTCAAGCACTGAAGCTGTGCCCACGAAACTGCAAACTTTCAAAAAAACAGAGTGTCTTCAATAAGTAAAATGAACTGCAGAATCATATGGGATCTTTTTGAAATATAAATATAACCACAGAAGTCATTTTGGACAGTGCCATCTATATTTATGGAGCCATATAATAATATTTAAATAATAACCCAGGCATTCAATTGACTAAAATACGATGGCACTGACCCCAGTATAAGAACATGAAGAGACAGATTTCCATTTGATGTGAGTGTTTACGCCAAGTTTCTGTCCCACATGTTTTAAGACAGCCAAGCAATAAATAACCTGAAAACCAATGAGATAATGGAAATGTCAAGAGGTGCTAAGATGGAACTGAGCAGCGATTTTCTTTTAAAAATACTTGCTAGTCTGAGTCAAGAGGAAGAATGAAAAGTTAAACTGCAAAACTATTTCGTGATAGACATTTATACCCATTTTTTAACCCTATCTACAGTATATCATGTTTTCAGAGGATCTTTCCTCATGCTAGCAAGCACTTACTCACAGGACCTCTGGCACACAAGAGGTACATTAACTCTAAGTCCAATAGACTATCCTCAAGAACAAAGCATCACCTTTCTTTCAAACCAAATGCATAATTTAGACATTCAAGCATGAAGGAGTCTTGAGTCAAACATGGTGTCAATAGCACTATTATAATTCAGTCTAAAATTGCAGCATAATCCATGAGGTTTTGCATCCTACAATAAATCTACCAAGCTTATAAAATACATAGCAGGAGACAGTAGATTGGTTCAATCCATCACAGACACAGACACATCAGACTGCTGTCTAGTAAATGCTTCAAATATCTAATAAGAAAGTTTGTGAAGGAAAAAGTTGAACAAAACATTTTGAAAGTAGTAAAATGTATGCACAGTGAAACTCTCCAGACTTCTACTCCTGTAGCCGGTTGGCAGATCAGTGATCTCATATTGCTCTGACACAGAAATGGCAGTGAAAGAAACAAAAAGTTGTGTTACCTGTCTAAGGCCAAGGAGTATTTCTTGGTGTCCCTCTCGCTCACAAGACAAGCTCTTTCAAGACCCTTTTTAGTAGCCATCAGGAAAGACGATGGGGTTTTGCTTGTTTTTTTCCCTTTAAAATCTCTTTTCTCTGTCTGAAACGATATGGGCAGAAATGTCCTCTTGACTTATGCAGAACTCTCTGCCAAATATTTTTAAATGAAAATGTTTTAATAATCTTCCCAATAAACCTAAGAGAAACTGCAAGAGAAAGATACTTTCCTAGTCCAGTGGCATCACCCCATGCCAACCAGTAACTTTCTGAGCATGTCAGATTGGAGGTTTCGGGCCTCCCTCCCTGTTTTTCTTTTTTTTCCCATCCATGTTCAGTGCAAGATCTGCTCTTTGGTCACGCAGGGAGTGTGTGCTCTCCCAGTCACAGGCCCAGGGTCCAGCACAGGAGAGCACACACCGATGTGCGCAAAGGAGCTCACGTGAATGCACTGAAAAAGAGAAGGAGAGTGATTAAAATAGGCTGATGTGCCTGGAAACAGTCAAACCCCTGTTTGCCTTTCTGCTTGCTTGGCTTGGGAGGAAAGTAAACCTCCCTCACTCTAGCTTTGCACAAGCCTTTTATTATAAGCAATCGCTCTAAGGACTTATTTCTACCCCTGGCGTGTTCTATCCTAATGGTTCGAAACAGAAGAGGCTGCTTATTATTGCCATTTGCAGCACAGGTTATTGAAATCTTCATTTCAGCAGGAAGGACTGCAGGTTGTTATTTCTGCTTCATTCAGTTTGTTAGTTCTATTGACAGCTGCAGTCCCTGGAGGGGAGGAGAAGTCCTGCAGCCTCACCTCTCTCATAGCCTGACCTCAGACATTTGCTTCTGCACTAATGGGAAACCTTGCACCAGTGCTGTCTGTGTTTTACCATATTATTGGCAGAAGCAGTCTGTGATTGAGGGCCCTACCTGTGCACTGCTTTTGTGGGAGAGATTAGAACGAGCCAGTGAGCACATGTTGGGGCCTGCGCTTAAGTTTTGCAGTCCTTTTTACCGGGGGTGCTCTAATGTGAATATAATGAACTGGGATCTCCCCTTCCTTCCCTCAGCTCACAGAACATGTACTCTGTCTGAAATTCATGGGGACAGGTGGCACATTTGTACATATAAATGCAAACAATTGGGCTTATGCCATCAGAGATCCACATGTTGCCTCCCACGTGTCAGCTGTGCAAACATTTCCCTGGAACCTGTGAGCCAAGGAGCTAAGTCTATCTCAGGCACTTTTCTGAACAGCCACAGCAGAAATGAATGTTTTTTCCACAATGTGCTGTCACCTTTGCTTCTCTAATGACTTTTTCCCAGGTTCTGATACCCACCTATGCACCCTTATTAGGTGGAAGTGATCAACTTTATGACTCACTCCTGGAACTTCCTGTCTTCTCCTGGACTGTAAAAGGTTGCTCTTGAATGTTTTTTAAAGTTGATGCCACTTACTGGGCCTGAGAATGTAGTTGTCTGGCAAGGCTGGTTTGAGAATAGACTCAGGTCCAAGGATGCATAGTATGGACCCAGGACATTTGCAGAAATCTTACAAAACAGAAGTACCACGTTTCTTGTCACCCCAGAAACACCACTGAGAAGCAGGTTTATTCTGCTGCCAAGAGGGAGTAAGGGAGGAAAATGAAGGTGGCCTTTCCAGCTGTGCACCCTGGAACCTGACACAGGCTTATAATTCATGCCCAGTGAGAGATTCTGCTGGCTCCCCATCCCATAAATGTCACCATTATTGCAGTGTATCTGTTGAGCACCTTGATGAATCTTTTCTTTAGAAATTACTGAATAGCAACATCTTGTTGCAGACTCACCATGTCAGAAAAAAATCCTGACCTGGAACATGATTTACAGTGGATCTCAGCTTTTCTAGGGTGCTAAGCCAAAGTAACAGGTCTAAGCTCCTTCAATTTAAGGAAAGTTTAAAATCCACCACAGAAGATTACAGATAAAGCCAGTTTCTGTTTCGAATCACTGTAGGCATGTAACTTTTGTTAGTGAGATAGATGAGTTTCCATTGTTTTGCAAAAGGGTCTTGAGCCTCAGGTGTATACCAGCAAAACGAAGCCATAGATCATTCACAGCATTTAATCTAGACTTCTGTTTTGTGTTTATTATTGTCAGTGCTGATGGTTGTGCTTCTCAGGAGACAGGCTGTGAAGCAGGATAGAAAGAAATCTCTTCTGAGCTTTCCACAAAGACTTGGGTTTCCCCTTTATACTCTGAAACTCATTAAGAGAGAGATGGCAGCTGTCTGTGGAATTTCTGTTGCAGAAAAGTTATTCAAACCATCTCAATAAATTCATTTCAGGCTTTCAATAATAAGGCAGTTTGTTTCTGAGCCTACATTAAAAATGCCACAAATCCAATCACACCAGTTTTAATGACCCTAGTCGAGGACATTTCTCAAGATTTGCATCGAATACAGACATGTGAGGCATCACACTGGCTTATGCAATTGAAAGCTCCTTGTCATTATTATCCAAAATCTCCATTAGTAAAAAAGCGTATCCTTGATCCCATTTCAACTTTAATCAGCTGCACTTTAAATATGAAAAAAATCCAATCCCTCTCATCCTGTCATTATGGGAGTAGATACTGACAGCTTAAATGTACAGAGGAAAAATCAGTGCATCTATTAATTGAAAATGCCACTGAAGTTGATCATTTTTATGAGCCATGAGACATCTTAAAGATCATCTGCAAAGTTCTTCTTTACCTTTCTCTGACATCAGCTTTAGTAGCTCTGCACTGCATCACCTGCAACCTAGGAATCCAGGAATTTTTGATTTCTGGGGCTTGGTTATTACAGATTTTACATTTGTAGTGAGAATATGCTTTTTCACCCAGTGAAGTTCCAGTGTCTTGCAGCCATCTGCCATTTTGGGATCCAAGGCTGGAGGCAAGACAAATTGAAAGAAAATTCACTTGCCTCTTCTTGTGAACCTATCAATGAAGTAACCCTTTATAAGTGAGTGTCAAAAGGAAAATATCTACCCTGATTTAGATCCAATTAAAAAATCATAAAAGGATGTAATGTTCAATATTTTAAAATACTAAATTTTTAAACATCAATATTTTTATCTTGGGTTTGTTGCCAATTTTTCAAAAAAATTGAGACTTTTGATAGTAACTGACTGAGGGATAGAAGTCATCTGCAATGTTTTTGATGGGTATTTTAAATTGCACAAAGTCATTGGGGAGAAAAAGACTTAAGAGGCCCTTGTCAGAGAAACTTGCTTGCCCTGGGAGTGGGGATCTAGAAGGCACATAATACTGTTCTGAGGTGTACACCTTTACTTCCAACAGTAAAAGTATATGCCCCAACCAAATCAAGTAGAAGTCCTTCTACAGAGCCTGGAGCCTCAGGTCAGGACATCTGTTCCTCACGTGAGCAGACTTTCCAGAGTGCCCAGAGTTTTGTCTGCTGAAGCCAAGGGTATGAGACAGCCCCTCCCAACAGAGGCATCTCTGGAGGACCCCAAGGCCTGTGGATGGTGAGAGAGCCCAGGGTGCCCAGGCTGGGCAGGGAGCACACCAGTAAATCAATGAGGAGATAGGGATGAATCTAGACCCCAGCATGGGAATCCTGAAGTACACCACGAACATGAGCCTTGCACAGCTACAAACTTCCTATGGCCCATGCAAGGCCTTTTGAAGGTTTTCTTCTCCAAGCTGTGAATTGAATATGGGTCTAATCTGTATGGTGGGGGGAAAAAAAAAGCAAAAGCATTTTTTGTCCTTTTTATTTTATTTATTTAAACCTTTATCTTGATCTAATTTTCTTAGGGCCAGCATTTCAGAGGCACTCTCAATTAGCTTCTCAGTGTCTCAGGTCTCACACAGAGTTCAACTTTTCTCTCAGGTTGAACCCACAATGTCCAAAGAACCCAGCTGTCATTAAGCTCCTTGGAGGGACCAGCTTTCAGAAGCAAGTAGTGCCAAGAAATGTTATTTTGATACAAAGCTACTTTGCTTTTCTGAGAGTCTGGCAAGCTACTTTGGTGTCTGAGTGTCCCAAAAGTCCTGTCCAGGAGTAGCGCAGCCTAACCTTAGAAGAAGTTTTTCATTCTGGGCTGTAGCTTAAAAGAAAGACAATGCAGTTGAAAAACTAATGCTAGTGTCATCTCACATGTTATTGTCAAAGACTGTGTCAGCTTTTGTTATAAAAATATATTATCTTTCTCTGAGCACTTAGAGGTTTTCTGTCTCTTTTCCATTGCAGTTGCAAAGGGCTTCTGCTTGATTTTGTTTTTATGATGTCTGAAGTTGGTTGGGGAATTAAGCCTGTAATTGCATTGCTAACAAGTATTTCTTACATACATTTATTTTTCCTTGGGGAAAGAGACTGTTACGAAAAGAGTACACATATTTTGGCAGCAAAAGAGACAGCTATGACATTTGGCTCCTAAGTTATTACCTGGATATAATTTTAATTGTTTTCTTCTACTAATAAAATATAGTAACTTTACTGCATTAGTTCCTTTATTATACTTCCAACATACATTTCATTGTCATGCTCTTCCTAAGTATATTTGGGTCATGAGGATACATTACAATATATATTGAGAGCCAGTTTGTTAAAAACACAAGGAGTTCTGCATTATTTCTCACCGGTGCAAAACTAATTGGTTTTTCTCAGCTACTGCATATATATTTATTTTCCATTTTATCATCTCTATAATTGCAGTTTGAATTAGGAAAAGGACAGAGCGACCTGGTAAAAGCATTTGCAGGGACAATTTGTGTTTTGCTTCCCAGCAACCAGGATTTCTCTAGCCTGTCAAATTACAGAGGGTGTTGAAACAGTGCTCACATCCTTCCTGCCTGGGCCATGCTGGCCATTGCTCAAGCAGCTTTTCTTTCTTCTATGACTTCTAAAATTTTCTTTGCAATAATGTGTGTTACTGTGAGGGAGGAAACCAGGGCTCGCAATTCAAATGTTCAAGAACACTGAAACTTTGAAGAAGTGAGATGGTTTTTTGCTTACTCCCTTCCTAGTTTCAGTGTACAATGCACTCAGGGACCAGGGCCAGGGCAGCCCAGCTGCAGTGCGAGGGCTCCCCAGACACACCTCTTCCATGGCACAGAGATGGCATGCCTGAAAATTCCTGGTGGGAGGTAGTTCTCATTGCTCTGTCTCCTGGAAATTGCTACCAGGTAAGATTTTCTTTGCAGCCACATATTTTCTCTCTCTTTTCTGCTAAAGAAAAACAGAAAAGTCCAGTATAGAAAAACTGAAAAGTCCAGGGCTGGAACTTCAGACTGCCACTCTTGCCCTGCATTATGGGCTGCAGCAATGCACCATGATGTAAGGGATCCAAATGGGACACACTGGCTGAAAACACATGGGGATTCTGGATCCGGCATCTCAGAGGTGCAGCTCATATGTGATCCCCAGGTAGTGCCCACCTGGAATCCCAGATGAGTAGAAGGGACTTCAACCTTGCAGCCTGAAGCTGAACCTGTGAAAATAGTTGAAACACTTCTAGTTTAGGGAAGCGAAGCACACCAGATAAGCTATAATTTTAATGGCATTTTCCACACATGCATACCTTTGAGCTGCCTACCATAAGCCTGTTTCCTGCCTGGATTCTCTGGATACCTTTTATATGGTGCATACGAAGCATCTGGAAATTAAATGAAGAGTTAAATAATGGCTCTCTTGTGTATGGAACACAGTAGAACTTACGCAGGGAGTTTTTATAACTTTTTTAAATATAATAAAGTTAAAGAGACTGAATGCTGGTTTTATGATATGAGATTTCCAGATTGCTCCCAAGTCAGCAACAAGCTATTCATAATCTTTTATTATAGCATTGTCATGATGACTGTAATCAATTCCCTGAGCTACCTGATGATACTAGGGGTAGCATCAAGCTGGTGAATACGGATAAGCTTGCATTTAATATGACTTTTAAAGACTCTGGCTCTTGCTTTTTTCTAATGTTAAAACTCTGTGGATAAATTTGGATCTAGTTTTCTCTTTGAAAGTGTTTGGGCTTTGTAGATATCTGTAGGATACCAGCATATGAGCTGATTTGGTAAAATACAAGTTTGTGTTCCTACCAGAAACAAACTTCACCAGCCTCTCTCCACTGTCCCCCACTGTCTGGGGTTTTCAAACACCAATAAAAATTTGATCTGAGCAAAATCTCTTAGGAAGACATCTAAGTAAGAGCATGCTGATTATTACAAAGGTTGATATCACTCACCTGCTAGGCTTTGTCTGGCATATCAATACCAGAACATTGCAGCATCAGCTGGACCCCAATTCCTGCAGAGTAACTGCGGTGACCTCATACCAAGGGCTAAATCAGAGGATTTGCTTTGATGCCCTGTTCCATGTGTTTTAACATTTTGAGGTGCCATCTGTAAAAATAGGCCTTCTGTTGGGGTTTGCACATATTAATAAACTAGGTAATTGCTCCAGGTCATCTTGTGCTAGTGTTATACAGACAGCACTGTGTTACAGCCATGAGATTTGCATTTGGAAAATGTAAATCTTCTCCTCTTGCTAGCATCCAAATCAGAACAGCTCTTCCCCCTTTTCTGCCCCATGGCTGGGCTGTCCATTCCTGTACAGCTTCCTCTTTAAGCCTCCAATGATGGATATTCCTCATGCAGTCTATTTCTGTGCTTAATTACTTTTGTTATTAGAAAGCTTTTCCAAATGCCTAACTTAAACCTTACTGTAATTTAAGCCATTATTTCATAATGGAGAATTAATTCCTTCCCTCTCTACAGCTACCTTTTATGAGTTACGAGGCACAGTCGTGCCTCCCTCTTCTTTTCTTTAGCAAACAGCTCCAGTTCCTTCAGGCTGCTGTTTTGCTGAATAGGAGACCATTCTCCCCTGGACACTCACCAGAGGCTGCATTGCTTCTGAGCATCAACAGCTGGGCACAAGTTCCAGCTGGGGCCATGCCAGTGCTAAAAGAAGAAAGATTTCCACCACGTGTCACGTAGACAAAATCCTACTTATATACCTTATGGCAGTGTATGCTTCTCTGGAAAGAGTATAATGTTACTTACCTTGTTTCATCTTGTGATTTACTAAGTGCTCTCTCCCCCCAGCCAGACTTTCTTCTGTTATGCTGGTGGTTACCCCACTTTGGCTATTGCATATTTGACTAGGCAATTGTCACTACCTGTGTAGAAATACTTTTCACTGGATCTATTTGCATTTTTTGTTTGTTTGTTTGTTTGTTTTTGTTTTCATAATTTAATTCAATTTGTCAAAATTATTCTGAATTCCAATCCTATTTTTCAGTCCTTCAGTCCTTTCCAGATTGGGGTCATCTGAAAAATTAATAAACATATCCTCTATGCCTGTGTTTATAGCAATAATGAAAATACTGAAGAATGCTGGCGAAGGACAGAACACAATGGAACCCTGCCTTAATGAATTAAAGTGCATGTGCACACAATTTGCAATCGATTTAGCATGGAACTCACAGATGTGGATGCCTGCCTGTGGTCGCTATGGTGATGCTGTAATGTACGGCTGCAAGTCCAACAGAAGCAATGATAGCACAGTGAAAACTTTGGACTTTATCCTTATTTTCTAACAGGAGTATAAATGCTTTCTTGGAACCATGTTTTGACTGAGGTAAGAGATGGTGTCCTGGAAAAAGGCCTCAGGACTTAATTTTTAACACCTGTGCCCAAGAACATGGGGGAATATTGGTCTGTATCTCTTATTTTTCTGAGGCTTTGCCCTTTACATTTGCCACATGGAAAGACTCAGGTCAAGGCCTTGAGAGTGAATTAATTGTGGAGATTTGGTGGCTGCAGTTCCACATCAGTAACCTGCTGGGTGGTGAGCACATGTTCCTTCTTGTGTGGCTCTGCAGGATCCCTCTTTATATCAGGTTTCCTTCTGCCCTGAAACTCTTCAGGGTTAAGGGCTCTTCACCTTATCTACAGGGTCTGCAATGAAGTTGATTTGTTTCAAAAGAATTATACTTTAAATTGAATTAAGAATCCTTTATTTATTTTTTTTTTATATCATGAATTAGGCAAAATAAAAGAAAAAATATCTCCTATGCATTCAAGAACTTTTTCTGTTGAAAGAAGTAAAAGAAGACAAATGAAAAATTGCTATTAAAAGGGTTGTTTTTCTTTAGGAATAAAAGTGTTTCAGAAAAAATGTTCAAGGGTTTTATGCAATGTCATGTCATCTGCCTCTGAAATCATTGTAATGACTTTTGCTGTGGCAGTTCTTCAACAGCAGACAACATATAATGGCTTAATACATAAAGGGCAGCAGTATCAAAACCAAAGAGTGATCATCTTTGGAAGGCAAAGTGTCACAAGGAAGGCACCAATGAACAGAAGGGAGCTCAGCTGAGGGCCACTAAGATGCTGAGGGCCACTAAGATGCTGAGGGCCACTAAGATGCTCAGGGTGGGAGCACTCGCCCTGTGAGGATGTGAGGGTGGGCTGAGGGAGCAGCACTGGTTCGTCCTGGGGAAGAGACAACTTGGGGGTTCCTGAAAGTAGCTCCTGGTGCCCACAAGTTGATCATCAAGGAGATGGAGCCAGACTTCTCACAGCTGAGTGCCTGGTGGGAGGATGAGAGATAATATGCATAAAATGAAGAAAAAAAAAACTGTCTAGATATGAGCAGGAGGAGAGGGTAGAGCGCTCCTGAGGTCCCTTCCAACATGAATTTTCCATGATCCTGTGATTTGTATACTGCCCAGGACACAGCTGTGATTACAACTTCCACTTTGAATCTTCTCATTCCTTTAGGTCTGGATCGCATGGAGTCAAAAACATCACTTTCTTTTACATGGTGTAAATAATCCAAGCAGCACCCAGTGAGGAAACATTGGTTGTAATGTAAAAATAAACAGCCTGCTCTAAGAGAGAGAAATATATCATGCAGTTTGAGGAAACATCTGCAATTAAAATAATCACTGTACTGGAACGTGGCACTTATTCAGGAAGAGCCATAGGTAGGGAGAGACAATTGTAATATATCATTTTCCTAGCACCCAATCTGCAGCAGTTCTACACCACAGATCTGCAGTTTAAAACTTTCGAGTGCAGTGAAAGATGATTTATCTGATCTATATGGTACAGTTCAAATGTCCTGTGATAAAAATGAGCTATTGATCTGAGAAGATTCTAATTTAGATCTGCTCACTTAAAAAGAGTAATAAACTGAAATAGTCTGGAAAGCTTATGTTTCAAATGACTTATCAAGGAGTTAAAAAATTTAGTAAGCTGAGCCAGCAATAACTTTAACAGTAGCCAGAGTTCCAGATTTTACTGAGCCAAATTTTCCTGAATTATTCACAGAAGTATGGGGATAACAGTTCTTTCTGTTACACTGATGTCGAGAGAGATGCTCAATTGTAGTAGATCTTACAAAAATAGATGAAAAGTAAAAGACATTCTGGAGAGTTCAAAATATAACTGTAACAGTGATAGCAAGGCATAAAGTGTTGTTAGTAAAGTATGAAGAGGTCAGCCCTATTTTCCAATAGATTTTTGCACTGCTGAATCTTGAGGTTTTGCCAAGGATTTGGTGAGATTTCTAGAAAAATCTTGTTTAATGTTTTATTGCTGAAAATCTGACTAAATGGGTACTTTGGCCATCCAGTTCCTCACAACCACATTTTATGCTTTACTGCCTAGCCTGTATAGCTCTGTTTTTTTAATGAAGTTCATGAAATGAGTATGAATTTAGTGGAATCAAACACTATAAAGGTGAATGTAGTAACTGCTGTAAGATTGCACTCAATTTTCAGTAACTCACACAGGCTGTATCCTACACAGTTGGGTATACTGTGCCCTACCCCATTAATGACCTGGATAACAGAAAAGCATGGATGTCTTCAAATGTGAAAATAGTGAACAAAGGGGAACTGAAAGCATTTGAGAAGGTTAGAATTTAAAACAATACATTGGAGAAGTGATCTGAAGCTGGGAAGATGGAGAGTGGCATAGGCAAGAGCAAAACATGCTACACTTGGAAATAAGAAAAAAATGAAAAAGGAAAAATAACTGGGCAGGAACACAGCAGAATAGATGGCTATTGGGAACATCTAAACATAACTGATGTCATGCTGTTGCCAGAAAGGCACCTTCAAACCTGCAAAATGGACAGCAGTTCTCCTCTCACCAGCAGTTCTGAAGCTTGACAAGGAGTGCCCTGTCCTGGTTTAGATGTTACTTATCTACAGAGATAAAGACCTTCTGCTTGATGTTAAGAAAAGTGGCATGTTGAAAATATTTTCAGTAGAGCATGATGGAAATATAATAGGTTTGACTTAGCTTAGCAGACTGGCAGAAAGGCAGAAGAAAGCTGATATTGTAGAGGGTGTGCAGAGAACAAGAAAGACAAGGAGCAGATTAGGACAATTTGCAGCAAAAGAGAAAGCTGAGCAAGAAACTCTCTAGTTAGAGGAATAGTTAATCAATGGAACAAGTAACCAAGGGCACAAAACTTCCATCATCAGAAGTTTTGAGAAATGTTTAAAACAGATACAAATTTCTCCTTCAAATTGCATCGTATAAGGGGAGCCATTAGCTCCTAGCTCTTATGTAGACGCTCATTAGTAGGTGAGTCCCATGCAAAATGGCAGAGGATGCAATGCAAGATGGCAAATGCAAGAGATCTTACTCAAAGTTACAAAGATAGACTCCTGAAATATGAAGGATCCATGTTTAATTATCCATGATAAGCTTTGATTCAATTCTCCCTGTCAGGAGACTGTTTAGTCACCACATGATACCTATAAGATGGCAGAAAGTATTTTTTACAGATCCCACTTCCACTAAAATAATTAAATGTGCACTAGCACAAGAGCTGAAGTCCAAAACAGGACTATCAAGAGTAAGATGGAGGCTATCTTTGCTTTCTATAATAAATGACAGATGCTCAAATAGAGGTGAAATTATGTTTCTCTTTCTTTGCGTTGAGTGTGTCGGGGTCTGCCTTATGCAAGTTCTCTCAGTGCCCCAGGAGCATTGTGCCACTGTTGCATGGACACTCACAGAGCATTTGTTGACACTAAATAGATTTGAGGGGTTGTTTCCATGGGGTTATGCTCTGCTCTCTCAAACAGCATGGTTGGTTACTGTCCAGATGGTGATGGGAGTCTCTGTTGTGAGTGTCCTTTCAGCAGCATCTTTAGCTGGACCTGCTGAGGCTCCCCAGACTTCTGCTCATGTTTTATGATCCATTTGGGCAGTGGTCCTGCATGACCACTCCAGCACATGTATGATCTGTTTCTACTGAGAGTATTAAATAATGTACAAAATATGTACCTTGACTGTGTACCAAAAGCTGAGCTATGTGCCCATTTCTGCATTTGCACAACTTGCACTATTTACAAGTATCTTCCCTGTGCAGTCTGGTCAGTTCTGCAGCAGAAACTGCATGGGTGAGTCATTTGGATGGCCAGGTTCCCAACCAGGTTAATCAACACTTCTAACACATAAATATTGCCTGTCAGTCCATCTGGGCACAAAAGAAGCTGCCCAGGGAATCTCCAGACCAGTCTGACACTTCCGGATGGCTCCTGCAGCACTTGCCCCACAGCTCTGCTGCATAGGAGCTGGGAGTTCAGGCAATCCCTTCCTCACAAAGCAGGGTCTTCTCTTGGAACCATCCCTTGTTTCATGCATGCAGCAGCTGGCTGAGAGTGCTCTGGGACCAGGAATTAAGGGTGAAGTGTTGCACACTCAGGCCAATCCCTGATCTCTAGCTATACCACACTTACAGCTGTAGGACAACTTGAATTTCAAACTTAGGTCTCATGTTTGACTGAAGTTCCATGGCTTTTGCCCCACACATACTCAGAGAGCAAAGGCACACGCTACGTTTGAGTGGAGCCCTGTGTCTGCTGAGCATCCTCTGCACCAATTATCACCTCATTAATTCCCATGGCAGTGCTTTTACTCTTTCCCAAAACACACTCTATGCTTTCGCTACTGGTCATTGTAAAACTGAAGCTCTTTGTTAAAATCTTCACTTGATGGACAAATTTAGAAGTGCATAAACCTGATGAGATATCAAATTAATAATGTCTTGCCTGCATCAGGAAGTAATAGAGATGTTTAGTTTAAATTACTGTTTCAGGGTTGGTAGATAAGACCTTTCATCTCCTGTATGCAAACCAAACTTCCTGGCCCAACAATGATGTCTGTCAGCAACAAGCAAAAAGCCCTACTTGTATTTAGTGCTTGTACTTATTTCTCAGACTGGGGAATTGTACATTTTGCTCCATCCTTGAAGGTTCTTTCCCCACGACTTTTCCTACATATGTAGTGTAGGTAGGACAACGATGGTATAAAATTCAGTTCAAAACATTGCAACTCCTGCTCTGCAACTCCACCAGCCTTGTGAGAGCTTTGATACTTCCCTTAGCATTATCTGTGCAATTAAGCTAAATGAATTTAATTACCTGCATATGAAATGGTTTCACATCATGACTGGGAGTTTAAAAATAAAAGGCCACACTCTAGTTGGGAGATCTGGATGGGGAAAAAATAAGATGAAAGATATTTCAAGGTGAGGGAGAGAAGAAATTTGCTATTATGTAAGAAAATAAAGAAACGTCTACTCTGAGGAAGTAATTATAGGTTTTTGGGTCTGTGATCAACGTGTTCTCCAGTTCTTGGCTAGACACAGTGGAAGCTTTGAAAAAAGGAAAGAGATTCATACTGAGAAAAATTCAGAGAATCAAAGGTCAAGTGCTCTGCTTTGTACATAAAATAAGACAGCTAATTTCTTCATTCTTTTTTTCCTAGTTAGACAGCAAGCTAAATAGTGGGTATAATTTTCCTGGAATTAATTTTTCATTTACAAACCAGAATACAAGTGCCCTCTGCTACAATGTGAATATATTAATAGTTTGAGATATCATATAATCATAAATCATAGAATCATTGGTGTTTGACAGAGACTTGAAGATCCTTTAGTTCCAAGCCCCCTTCCACTAGACCAGGTTGCTCAGAGCCATATCCAATCTGGCCTTGAACACTGCCAGGGATGGGGCATCCACAACATCTCTGGACAACCTGTGCCAGTGTCTCACCACCCTTACAGTACAGAATTTCTTCCTGATACCTAATCTAAACCAGCCTCTTTCTGTTTGAAGCCATTTCTCCTTGTCCTGTCAGTACACATCTCCTGTTGGCACTCTTTAGGTACTGGGAGATACTATAAGGCCTTCCCAGAGCCTTCTCTTCTCCAGGCTGAACAACCTCAATTCTCTCAGTCTGTCCACATAGGAGGGGTGCTCCATTCTCCTGATCATCTTCATGGCTCTCACCTGTACTCATCTCTACAGGTCAATGTGCTTCCTGTGCTGGGGACCACAGAGCTGGATGCAGCACTCCAGGTCAGGTCTCACGAGAGCAGAGCAGAGAGGAGAATCCCCTCCGCTGACCTGCTGGTCACACCACATCTCCCGAAACATCAGTGGCAGCTCTTCAGAACAGCTAATTCCTAAAGGAGTTCATTTCATATTCATCCACTGGGAAGTCCAGGGACACAAGGGTGCACAGCTAAGAATTTTTGAACTGAAATGGTAGAGCCAGGAATAGCTCATGGGGATGAAATTCTGAGGATTTGAGTTTCTCTAGCTGTAAAAGCCAAAAACTGTCACTGGTCTTCTTGGGAAAACATTTTGAGATAAAAGCAAGCTGATAGCATTGTAGGAGAAAAACCTATTTGGAATCAGGAAATTGCCATACTTCAGTGGATACTCCATCAATATAAATATCCATTGGCTGTTGCAAAGCTGCTTTTAAATAAATGGAAATAACACATTTTTTGCAGTATTTTAAGGGAAAAAGAATCTCCTTTTTACCAAACAGCCTTACTCTTTTTATGAGCCTAGGGGATTTCTACAGCTTTCAGCATCACAGCATCTGAATGAAGGATTATATTTATAATCACAAACACAAAGAACCCCACAAATACCACTCTGCTTCACACTCAGAACTTCACAGACACAACCAGAAGAGAGCTCCCAAGCCTGCTGGAAATAACTATACTCATTCCAGCTATTTCAGTGGCCTTCAAATCAGGCCATAGGGGCACAGGCTGCTTGAGTTGAAGCACATTCCTCTTTTGTTACACCATTGTTTGATCCTCACATTGAATTGACAGTGCTTTATGCCTCACATGATGCTATAAATAAAAAAATCTCTGTGTGTAGCGCTATCGTTGCCATATGTGACTTATAGATGCTGGTAGTTCCAGTAAGAGTGGGCAGAAAAAGGGTTAATGACCTGCAGGAAAGCACCTGAAGGTGCCTCCAGCCACACAGGCATCTGCCTTTCAACCCATCGGGGTAGTCACAGCAGAAGGACTGGGCACTAAACAGACACAGAGACTGAAATGTTAGACTTCTTACAGCCATATTCATTAGCAGGAACTTCTGTGGATTTTCAGAATATTTTGCATGCCAGAGATAAAAATACAGCAAATTTTCTGCATAAAGCTGCTAGATTTTTCTAAGTGCAAAAATACTTGCAGTGATATTTACATAGCAGGAAAAAGCCAGGTTGTTTTCCACAGCTAGCAAAGGGGAAATAAAAAATACTCCAAGAATAGCAACCAGATTTCCAGATTTAAAGAGGATTTTGGCCACTTCATGCATGAAAGATACATGCAGGAGATCACACACGCATGTCTGGGTGTCTAAATCTGCCTGAATTATTGCAAATGATTCCTAGTAGGAGGGTACCCAAGTGCAGTGTAGTGAACGGCATTCTTTATTTGAACTGAAGTGTGCTGGGTACCTGTCCCATCTCCTGAAGTTCCCACCTGCTTGCACTTGTGAGCTGTACCAACACCACTCTATCACTTGCTTTGCTGTACTTAGTCAAGTGGAGTTTCATCTGTGCCTTATTTTCTCATTGTACACCAAATTTTACTCTTACTAACAAAGTGCTACTCACTTGACATCCATGCAGTAACTCCAGTGCAAGAGGAAACAGGCTGTGTTTGCACTCACTGTGCTGCTGATTATTTAGACCTCACAAGGGGACTTGGGAAAAGACCAGGCAGTCTATCAGCTCTTAAGTTACAGACTATTTCACACTTCATATGCCTTTTCTCTGCTTTCAGAACTGTGTTGCTCAAAAAGGCTTGTCAAATTATAGTGACTTTTGCAGCTTGTGCTCAGGCTGCCTGCATTAGTTCACTGAGTATGGATTTCCAATACTTCTTTTACATTTTCATGGTTTTTACAATTATACATCTCTTCTATCATCATCTGGAATAGCCAGATGCCAATTTTGTTCTGTCCTAATTGCTGCTAATGACTTATTGATGTAAGCAGTTGCTTTCCATCTCTTACTGCCCTAGAGGTATTTATATATGGCTCTTTAATGCAGTATCAGGAGAAATATTTCTTGGTGAGCACTAAAGTCTGGCGTAGTTTTCTTGATTCTACTTCAGTACAGATTTACTGAATACTTATTGAGATAGTGGAGGTCAAAACACTTAGAATTACAGATCCATTCCCTAAGTGAGTTTCTGTTCACAATGAGTAAGCTTCTCACTACCGAATGTGCTACAAAAATGTTACACCAATAACATACCTTACTCTCTGCCTATGATGTTCAGTGCTGGGATTCAGTGTTACTGGCAGCATTATAAATGGGACAAGCACTTTCATGGCCACACGTGGCTCTTGTTGCATTGTAAAACTGCACCAACAAACATTACAGAATTTTCCATCAGACAGATAAGGCAAGAACGGGGTCTGTGATACCTAAAGGCATTTCTATTCAGGTCCCTGATTTTGGATTTCTAGAAGGCTGTTATCCTTCACAAAAGCGAGTTCCTCAGTGGCAGCTCTACAGAAATTTCCAGAGCTTCTCACTACTTGCCCACAGTCTTGCTGCTGGTGCAACAATCTGTGTGAGAGCTCCTGACTGCAGGATGGTGCCTTGGAAAGCTACAATCAGACTTCTGGAGGGTCCAGCACATCACCACAGAAAATCTCACTTAGGCTATCTTAGGAAGAGTGAATACAGAAAGTAAAGCAAGAATCTGAGGCACTCAGACTAATTAATACTTGGCTGGACACATGTACCAGGGAACGTCTGGATTTTTGTTCCAAACCATAGAATAACCTCTGATAATTATCTCAACAAATGCAAAGATGACAGATCAGATAGAACACAACTTTCTGCTCTTAAAATGAAGAATATATCGTCTGTTTGCAGCATTCTAATACTTAGGAAGGAGCTATTAAGTGATATTTCATGTTACTGATATGGCACTGTCTTGTAAAACTTTCTAAATAGTTATCCCTGCTTCTAAAGAACAGTGCTAAAAGTAGATACAAAAAAATTTAAACTCACTGAGTAGTTAAGACAGAAAGTGGGGTTTTGGCATGTACAATTAGCACTTTTGTCAATTTTGCAAACTATTCCATTTTACACATATTTGCATTAATTTATGCAATTCAGCACCCCACACAACAGACATTTAATGCAGAATTTTTATTTTAGCAAATTCGAGTTTCATTTTTAATTTCTGGGTAATTTTTTTCTTTTGTATTTCATTAAATGCAAACTCTTAGAACAGGTTTTTTCTTCAAGTTATATTTAATGTTTTAATGCTGGTTGAAACAAGGACAGTAGTGGCATCTGTCAGAGGGATGCTGCCAATAAAATTCAGTGCATTTTTTTCATCAGAGACTATAAAGAATATCTCTGACTATAATGTCATTCAGAAACATGGTTGTAAAAGAGGCTTATATCTTCCTGTTTACTCTCACCTTGAGATTTATCATGATTGAAGTTAGTGTCATAAGAAAATTCAAGGTTGTTTTCCTCCAAGCACGTCCTGTAAATTGCATTGAGTAGCAGGAGAGAATAGTTTTTAACAGTGTAAGGAACAAGTAGGTTAATTTTGGAAGCATTTCAAATATTCCACCATTGAATATTGTCCCTTTCTGTCAAGCATATGGCAGATACTCCTGACTGAAACAGAAGGACACAATCAAGTTCAGATTATTTTTAATGCAGAGGTTGGTGCTTAAGCCAACTGCGTTAATAAAAGAACAGGATAATTATAAAAAATCTATCCATGTATTTGGCCTACTGCTGCTCACTGATGTAAGTCTTCCATAGAAGAGGCACTGTTTAACCTCAAACAGTGGAAGGTAAAAAGAGAAAGTTGCCCTTTTGTAGTCCCCTTTGTTCTAGACATGACATCTACTGAAACATTCGGAGGGGGACTGGTGCCAGCTGATATTTCTATCAGTTGTTGAGCCCTCACAAAGGCATAAACACAACAGTTTACTCCTTTCAGCATGTTCTGCCTTCCATTTCTGAATTCATCCTTTGTTATAACAGACACATCATGGGTTGGTCTTGTTTGGGATGAAGACACCTAAAATTAGGTGTTTGCAAGTAAATGTCAATAAGTGAGCGTGGTGCCTAAACCACTGCTGTAGTCAGTACCCTCAGGGGAGATTAGGCAGATCCAGCTGCCAGCCTGGTGAGAGCTGAATCTCTCTACTGCCTCTTCCTGTGCTCCTCAATCTAATAGTATTTAGGGCTCAATTCAATTAGTAAACATAGGTGCCCTGTGCCATTTCAGATGACCTAGGACATCCACACAACTGGCAGATACAGCCATGACCTACAGGCGACCCATCTGTTTTTAGAATTGCAGCTGAAAGCCAAATGACCACCTCAACAAATTCACAAGAGCATCTTGAAAAGCACTAGGCACCTATGTTTACGCACCTGAATCAAGATCTTACATTTAGACATCTTGATTTAGATGTCTCAGTCTTGAGCTAAATGCCTGCACTGCAAAGGATTTTTGAATCTGAGTTACCTTTAATCACTGAAGAAGTCTGTAGGAATCACATGTTCCTCAGGGGGAGGTAGGGACTCCTCCCGTAGCACCACATTATGGGAAGGACCTTTATGGATACTAAATCTTTCCACATGGAAAGCCCTGCTGTTAAGGTTAAGAGGCTAAAGAAATCCAATCACTGAACTGGAGAATTAGAGTGGCAATATACAGTTTCATCTGCTCATGCAAAGAGAGGACACTGACTGCTTCTGTTGAACTGGGGATTAGATAAAATATCAATGTCACAGTTATTTTAAAAAGTCTTAATACATTTTTTTTTCAAATTAGATGAATCATTAAGCGGGAAACTGGTTCTCAGACCACCTTTAGCAGAATACTGTTAGCATAATAATTAACAGGTAGCAACCCACATATTCTTAGTGAATAAAGGTTTACTGGAACAAAATGAATGAAAATAGAAAATGTCTATTCAAATTCCAAACAACCACAGGCTTCTTTTTTTTCCATAGGAACTGAGAGATAATTAGCATCTCTGAAAATTAGTTCATTGATTTTGAAGGCTACGTATGATTGAGGTACTTCAGCCTAAATTATTCAATTCTTACTGGTTTCCATAAAATACTACCATGAAAATAGAAGAAAGATATGTCTTGGATTCCTAGAAGTGGCAAGATAGACAATTACTCTCATTAATAAACATTCTGGTAGTACAGTTCAGTACTTAACCTCTCCTGGGTCATGGTTCAGCTAGACAAGGAAATGCACTGAATCTGTTGAATTGTCAAACTGTTCTTAATGCTTTAAGTATCTTCTCATCTTTACACTGATTTCTTCTCCTGAGCTCTGTTTTAAATATTGGTACGTCCCCAAAGACAGCAGAATCCAAGTTTCAGCCTGGCTATGGTTACAGACTTCACCCAGGATCTTTTGTCCACCAGAACTGCGAAGTTGCAGTCGACCAACTCTCCACTGGCATGGGTTGTTGAGGTTGTCTTGTGTCAAGTCAGAAATCACACCGGTGGCTTCAGCTTTCTTCACCAGCAAAATAAAGGAGAAAACAGCAACTACTTCCTTTACTTAGCTTGCTGCTTCATTTGTTTCCCCACAGCCTGAATGAGGAGGTCAAGGTGACCAGTTCTCCCACACCAAGGGCACAAAGAAGGAAAGGTACCTTTTCTTCCCAGGAGGTTTTGGGGTAGGAGCACTGAAACCAGTATCTCAGCCGTCATCGGTCTCCAGGTATGAACAAATTCCCAGAGGTGACCTCTTTTCTGAGAATCTCCCCCACAAGCATGTTTCTCCTGAATGTATGGTGAGCCAATATGTGCATTTATGCAATGCGTGCTGAAAGCACTCTGGGTTTGGTAAGTAGCAAATCTCCAGTAGGAGTCATGGTTGTTCCATGAAATAGGAAAAGCAAGGTCACACAAAGCCCACTGCCTTCCCTTCCATCTCAAGAAGATGGAAAGCAGCCAAAGAGATGAGAAACATGTTGTGTGGGAGCGTGCAGCACATTTTCAGGCAATCTTCACAGGTCTCTTGGCCATGGCATGACTGAAGTGATCTTCAGGCACCCACACTGTGGAGCTCTTTTGTTGTCTGAGGAGCACTGTCCACCTTCCATTGTACCTATTGATGGGGACCTGGTGAACCCGCTTCATGGTCCTGCTTAGATCTCATCCTTTCAAAAGCAAGGATTTGAAACTTCAGATATTTTCAGAGGCCCAAGGGACAGACAGGCTTGGTGTGGTTTTGATATCAGACCTTAGGAGAGGAGTTACTTTGGTACATGAGGGGGTGGTGAGACATTTTAAGTAAGTAGTCAGATGTATTCCTGTCTTCTTGAACCTGCACAATGACATTAGAAGAAAGAGTGTTAGGAGTGTGCTTGAAAGGGAAAGACAAGTTTTTAAAAACTTTCGTAGAAAACAGTCCATAAGGAATTCTGAAAGTTAAAAAGAATTCAGAGGGAAACTGTAGGAAGGATTTGTGACCTGAAGAGAGAAAACCAGAGAAGGTGAACTTACGTAGCTTTTGAAGGCCAAAGAATATTGCAGAGCTGTTAAAAGTGTCTATAAGAGAAAGATACCAGATAAGAGCATGATTTTAACAGAAATAGCAGGTCATTCCTTAACAACAATATTGAATGGCTGGAGACTGAAGTTTGAGAATAAATTGAAGAATTAATTAAACTGCCAGCTAAAATAATTGAAAATAGAGCAATTCTGTTTGTTTTCCAGATAAATGACTTTGCAAACAAAAAGTTTTCTCTGTGGAAATGTGGATATTTTCTATCTCTTTTCAGTACAAATATGCTGTTCGATGCCTTTGTGGTTCAGCTTTTACTAACATGTTGCCCTGCCAGCATGAAGATTACATTTCTAATGACGGACTGTTACAAAAAGGTCTCATGATGTATATGGCTTCTCAACAAAAAGGGAGAGACAAATATAATGAAGTATGGAAATTAATCAGATTTGATTATGGTGAGTTTGAGCAAATCACACCTCCTGTGTTTGGAGTTGTTTTCAGAAGCATTCTGAGAATCAATTACACTGATTTCAGGATTCAAAATAATTAAAGGGGAGGGAAACATTTTCTAAACAGTTCTAGTTAGTACATACTAGCTGATTAAGTACATGATTAAATACTTGTTGCTCAGACCCCTCTTAATCAAGACTTATTATCTCTTTAAAATATATGTTCATTTAATGAAAAAATCCTGTGTTCCTTTCATATACATGAAATTCTGGTTGAATATAAATCCATACTCTTGAAAACTAGGCAAATAGTCCATCTGACTTTCCTTTAATTAAACTGTAAATAATGGAAAAATGGAGAGTCTAAAAAGTGGAAAACTTAAGCAAAACTTACTGTACCTTTCTTATATCTACTTATCAATGCCAACTTTTCTGTCAAATATGTTTCAGTGAATATAATAAAAGAAGTCTCTATGTCTGGTGATATTTCAAAACTTCACACAAAGAGCATGAGGACAGGTCAGTTGAACTTAATGGAGCATAGGTCATTTTTTCTTTTTCATTTGCAAAATGAAAAAGAAAAAAAGAGAAAGAAAGACAATAAAGAAAAGAAAAAGCAAAGTTCCACAGAGAGAAGGGACCAGCAACATGGAAAACTGGTTAGGTCTTACTCTGCTGAAGTTCATTCCTTTGCAGTATTTAGGTGCCTTCTTCAACTTGGTTCCCAATAGTGCCCTAGGTAAAAGCCACACAGATGGTAGAAATTTTCTAAAAGAAGAATTTACTGTCATTCCTCCCATTAATAGATGGGAATGTAATATTCATTAAAAAGATTCCAGACTTCAGTCATCCCCTAATGATCATGCAAATTCCCTCATCAATGCATAATAGAACAAAAGAGATCTGTGCATTAGGAATTGCTTCTACCACTTCCTATGGCTTTTTATTAAAATGTCATATTTCAAACAACATTTTGCAGAAGTTACTTATCAGATTTGCTTATGAGACACATCAGAAAAAGGAGGAAATGGCAGATGCTTCCCTGAAGCTCTGCTTTGTTTTTCTTGGCTTGACTGGACTTCGATATGCCACAGGTAAAATCCGGCATAAAATATTTATGTTTGGTGTTGAGTTTTATTTCTGCAATACAAATGAAACATCAAGATTTCTTTTAGGATGTGGGATGATTTCCTGAAAATCCTTGCAGACTCATCAGCTGGAAACCAGCAATAAGAAAATCTGTGCTACTTGTGCCCACAGTCTCTCTTGAGCAGTGACAGGAGGGTATCCTTAGCTGAGGTGATGGTTTGTAGCGATTTATCTCTCTTAGGTTGCTTTTCATAATGTTTTCACTGAAAATAATATAGACCTCTCAAAAAGATTTTCTTTTACATCATATGCCTTGTCACCTGCCCATAGTTATGGACAGTGGTGAGAAAAAGCTGCAGCGAGTTACTTAAGAAGTAAATGTTGACAGAAAGAATCTCAAGTCGAAGTTAGTCTGGGAAACTGGGCTGCCAGTAGGAGGGAAGGATAAGAAGGATGGACATCTGAAATTTAGTCCAATTTAGGCTCCTGCTCTGAATTGCTCTCAGGATGCACTTTCCCTTGATTACCTGGGGAGTCCACAGACTAACCCTGTAACTTAGGTAAGATATCTTAAAATTCCTTGAATTGACCAAGACCTCTTCTTTCGAGTGCATTTCAGATATTACATGCCTGGTACAGCTGTGAGAAAATCATATATGATTGCTGCTTTCCTTCTGCTGGAAAACCCTAAAATTTAATTCACCATGAAATAACACCATGAGCTTAAATGATAGTTAAAATGGCTGTGAAGCTACTCAAGCTTTTGTGAGAACTGAAAAATCCATGAAATACCTGAAGGAGGATAGTAAAAGAGCAGTCCCCTGATGGTGTGTCTTTCTGGTCAGTGTACCATGTTCAGGGGTTAGGAGAACATCACTCAGGTCACATCACACTGGGAACAACCCCCCACTTAGGGCTGACCTGGTTGCTGTGAGAAGTCTAGAGCAGTTCAGTGAACAACAATAATATTTTTTAGGTGAGAAATGCAATGTAAACCCCTTGACCTTGCTGTGCTTATCCACCTCTGAGGATAAGAGTTTCATTTTCTCTTTGTTTGTAACAGCATGCTGGAAAATAACAAGGCAAGGCTCCGGATTCATCTCAGTTGAGGTTCATTTATCAGGTACCAAGTTGCTCTAAAAACAATTCAACTTCTACATAACAGAGAGTCAGTAAGCATTAGATTTTTTGCTAACTTTCTGTCAAAGTGAGTACAAGAACATTTCAATATCAGGGTTTTTCTTTATCTGATGATGACACTATTTAAAAGGGAGCAGGGTTGAGGCGAGGAATACAAAGTCATGCTTGAGTAACTTTAATCATTAAGAACTTGGTCATTATAATTGGCTAAAAATCCTCCCAAGTTTCAGTTGCTAGTTCAATGGATTAACAGCACAAAGCCACTGACCTGCCGTGTCTTTTCAGGAGGAACTTGCTGAGTGGAGATGCAGGAGCATTGAGCTCATTATGCATCCTGGGCAGGGGAGAATCAATCCTACTTCAGAGAGGGAAGAAGGAGAGCAGAAAATGTGGGAGAATTAATGGAAAGGCACTTTTTTTTTTCTTTTTTTTTGCTATGCTTTCTCTAAAACAAGAAAAAAGAAGAGGAATCTGTGTTAGGTCTGAAAGTATGACTAGGTGTAAAACCCACTTGTGTCATTTTCAGGGAAAAACATCACTCTAAGAATTACTTTGGCTTGTCAAAAATGTTGGGGAGAAAAGAGGATTCAACCAAGCAAGCAATGGATTTAAACCATGTCAGATTTGGGACGAAAAGATCACTGCAAGAGTCCTTGAAGAAAGGAAATGCTTTGCTGAGTAAATTATTTACTTCCACTCCCGGTTTCCACAAGTAATAAAAGAAATCTCATTCTCACCATCTTCTCGCTGCAGTTCAGAAAAGTGGCAAATTATGACACTTTTATTACGTTGCTGTGGGACATCAACAAGGCTCTTGTGGATTAGCACACTCCTCTGGATCAAGAGCTAAAGCTGAGGAAATAGGTGGCTCTAATCTGGAATTACATTACAGGGCTCAAAGAAGTCAGGCTGGTTACTGGCTTCCATCAGCCAGAGCCCTGTACCAGAGATTAATGACCCTACAAGAATTTAACCCAGGGAAAGAGTTTGACCAAAGCTCTGCAACTCTAACCCGCTTAGATTGCTGACAATTTTTAGTATATCCATTTGCAGGATCAGACTTCTTAAGCTAGAGGCCGATGATGGATCAGTTCTTCAATTGGTAAATGCAGTTGTATTAAATTTTTAGAGGACAATTTGATTGCATTTTTCAGAGGGAAAAAGCCCAGCTGGTTTGTTCTGACAGTGTCAAAATGCTTTTTGTATTTATGTTTCAATTTTAATCAATAAATTAAATTTTTTTCATTGTAGGAAACTTTTTTCTAATACATGTCATTATCACAATGAAATGTTTTTGTTGTTTTTGACTTATCTGAAATTCTACTGACTGGGAAGTTTCACCATGCTGGCTCTAAGTTTTTATTTAGAATTGAAAATAATGACAGAGAAGTCACTATTTCCTAGAGATCAACAATAAACCCATGGATTTTCATCCATGTCTACCACTGACAATGACTGGAGAGAAACTGGGACAAAATTGAAAGGGTTTGGAAAAAGTAGGCAACATTCTCAAAGCAATAATATTTTTTTTGCTGGCCAGTCTTCGCGTACGAAGATCCGGGGGAGGCCTCTTTCCTTTCAGACCTCCCAGCCTGCGCACTGGATTTTTTAGGTGAGACACAGGGCGCGCAGTTCTGAGCCCACCCTTTAATCCCGAGGTTCAATCTGCCGGGCCAAAGCGATTCTGGACAGTGGCAGCTGAGGTCCTCCTCAGGACGTAGGCAGATTGCCCCCTTGCAGGGCTAACGAGCAACTGCCTGCCCGGGGAGCAGCCTGGCCAGGACTCGAACCCTCGAATCCTGGGCCTCGGCAACTTGCTATGCCGTGTGCATAACCACTACACCACCAGGCCTCCCAATATTTATGACATATTCTTATTAGTATGATAGCTCATTCTGTTCTGTCAGATGCTAGGTTGATAATCTAATGGAAAGTTGCTGCCTACTAAAGAATAAATTTTTCTTATCTAGTATATACAGATGTTTTCATCCCTATTGCCTATTTTAGGGTTTATAGCTTGTCCTACTCTCTGAGTAATGCCAACATAAATCAAGCCTCAAAGCGAATTCCTTACTGGAATTCAATTTCAGTACTTTGCCCATCAGTGTTCCTGGTGTAGAGTATGGTGGTGTTCTGCCCTGACGTTGGCATCCAGAAGTTACATGGTTGGGTGTAACTCAGACAAAGCGTCATTGTCACAGGAGATAGATGGGCTCAAAGGATCTACAAGGGTCGACATTTACCACTGACTTCCATTTCATCAGAAATATTAAGGTAAGTAAATACCAATCTGTGATAAAAACAACCTCTGAAACGTATTGTGTTTTTTGAGGAAAGTACAAACAGCTTTTAAGCAAACCCAGAACTGTTTTCAATGTGATGTTTGGCTGAAGGCTCCTGAACAATGTCATTGGGTGTCACCCTGAAGATAGGTTTAACCTGGTACACAGCAAAGTTCCTGCTCTAAGGAAGGAAACTTTGTAGATTTACAAAAGACTGGCATTTTGTACAACAGAACCATGCCATCACTTAGAGGCTATTACTGTAAAGAACTGTGGATTTATTATTTGGGACACAAAAATGCTATCTACTGGACTTGGTTTCCCTAAGTCTATAAACTAGATTCACAGACTTCAAAGCTCTGGGTTCAGCACTTGTACCTTTTTTACTAGATAAAACACGATGACAGAGCTCTGGCCTTCTACTGAGTCAGAGAATTTCCTGAGAAAGATTTACATGAGGACAGACTGCTTGCACATATCCACCACAGATAGATTTCTTCTGCTTTATGTTGCTGTTACTCATAGCGTACTTTACACAACACTTGTTTTAGTTTGGATGCAAAGACAGTTTTGGATTTGTTCATGTACAACCTACAATTTAATCATAGCTCACAACTTTCAATACTTGAAGGAGGATTATAAGAAAGATGGGCACAAACCTTTTAGCAGAGCCTGTTATGCTAAGACAAGAGATAGTGGTTTTAACCTAAAAGAGGGACAATTCAGACTAGATTACGGAAGTAATTTTTTACAATGAGGATGGTAAAACACTGGCTCAGGTTTCCCAGAGAGAAAAGGTAGCCCCATCCCCGGAAACATTCTGGGTCAGGCTGGACTGGGCTCTGAGTAACCTGATCTAGTTGAAGAAGTCCCTGCTCACTGCAGGAGGGTTGCAACTAGAAAAGCTTTGAAGGTCCCTTCCAATTCAAACCCTTCTATGATTCCATGAATTTATCTGAATCTTGCTTTTTACCTATTTATATCATTGCACCTCAAAATACTTAACTAAGAATGTAACAGCTTTTGAGGCAATAGAAACATATAAAAACCCCAGTTGGCATGATCACCACCACCCAGCAGAAAATGGCAGAGTCTGGCTGCAGGCAGGCCTGTGTGGAGTTCTCCAGCAATGCTGTGTCCAGTATTTACCTGACTGCTACTTGGGGCTTTTCATAAAAATCATGAAAATAAGAACAAATACCAGAGGGTAGAACATGAGATGAAGGCTGTGAGGCTGCCAGAGGTGGTCAGAATTGACCTGTACCATGACTGTGGGACAGCAGCTAAAAGGGGCTGAATGTCGGGTGATTAACTTTCTCTCAAATATATTTGCCATGTGAGCATATAACATGGCCTTGCCTTCAGTGCATATCTTGCAGTTCTATTTCTGGCTGTGATTAGCAGCCAGTCCATTTTTCGCTCATGTAAGAACTGCAGAATGATTAATATTTCCAAGTGTTTGTCACACCAAGAAGAAACATATACAAATTCATAAGCATATTCATATTTGTCTTGTTTTGTATTTATGGATAAAATTCTGAGGGATCCTCCTCTTTAACATACAACTGCAGGTATACACAGAAACCTGGCACAAAAAATTTCCTAAATAAGGTATGCTGCAGCATGCTGTGGCAGTGAGTGTGTCCCAACAACATTCAGTGACAGAGATGCTTGGGAAAATAAACAGCATTTGGGGACTTTGAGAAGTGTTTGCACTGAGCAGATGCTGCTAATCAGGAGATACTCCCCAGTAATACAGGAGCCCTTAGATAACAAGTCGTGTTTCACACAAGAAGTGATTTTCAGCCTTCCTTAAACTTTGTCAAAGCAAGAAGGAAGAGAGAGGATAGAATTACACATGACCCCAATAATGTTTGATCCTGGCTGGGAAAACCACGGTGAGCAGTAATCAGGGCTGATGTCAGAAGGTCTCCTGTGAGCTCCAGGGACAGGATTTTCAGGGGGCAGAGCCGCAGCTCACCGCATTGCAGAGGCTCCAGGCAGCTCCCACCAGCCCATCCTGCTCCAAGTGCTCTCCAGCTCTGTTTGGATGCTTTCAGCACACATTGCATTTCTTTGTGCTGTTTAATTAGATCTTTCTAGCTCCTTACACACTCCCACATTGTGCGTTCATTATCCCCTCTCTTTACCCAAATTCTCTGCTCTGAGTGGTCCCACGCAAAACACACAGCAAACATTTGCAATTGCAGCAGAGCTCTTTTTATACTCAAGCCAACAAGCACCCTGTAAAAAAAGCCACACAAAAATCTAAGTATAACTGGGAAGTTGTGAAATAGGTGTAGCATGAAGAGAAAGGAAAGGAACTGTTTTATAAATATATTAGCAGAGACAAACACCAAACAAGGAACCCTCCACAGCAGTGACATTTGGAGCCTAAATCAGGAAGATATCAACAAAGAGGCAACAGAGATCTTGCTGCTCCTGTGATTGCTATTAGGACCTGCTCCTGAGGCTGCTATTAGGACTCCTGCCATTCAGCGAAGCAACTGCTGTTGTCTTTGGGAGCACCAATTCAGGATCTGCTTCAGTGGCTGTAATTTAATAGTAAAGGCATCAGAGGTTGAAAATGGGAAATTGGCAGGCATGCTTGGGAGAAGAGGGTTTTTTGTGTGCAAATCACTAAACCTTCAAATGCCTTCTGCAACTCTGCTTCCCTCAGTCATTTTTTTTTCCAGGAAATGTATAGCCTCAGCACGTTGAAAATGAGAAGGATGGGCAACCAGACAGTGTTAAAATCACAGAGGTTTATACTGAGTTGCAAAGTCAACTTGAGAAAAATTGAGAGCCCAAGGAAGCAGAGCTCTTCTTTCTGCCCTCTTCATGGATGCTCCTCTTGAACCAGGCTCTGGACCACACGCTGTGCACTCACGTGCTTCATTACAGATTTAGGCAGCAAACTTCAGGCTCCAGGGCAGTTTGGTGAAACTCATGGCCTTGTACCCAGGGCTCACAAAGGTGCTGTGGCTCGGTGAGTCACAGCTTGTTTGCATTCCCTGAGCCCTTGATGAGCATGAGCCAGCACAGCTCAGATTCACCAGCAAAGTGTTGGGCTGTGCGGAGCTGGAGCAAAGGCTGGAGCAAAGGCTGGAACACTTGTGAGTGACTTAACCAGACTGGGCACTGTCCACGCGAACAAGAGCCAGGACAGCCATGCTGGCTCCAAAGCAGCCGGCACTGCTCTGGACGCTTTATAAGTCACTACTAAACATCACATGGACAGCAGCATCAATCTCTTCTTCACCATCTCCTAATTCACATATGAAATTGGCATATTTTTTTATTGGGCATTTTTCCTTGGTCACCCACCTTTGGGTATACTTTTCATTTGCCTGTGGACTCTTTGCATCACCCACAGACGTGTGGTAGCTTGGCTGGTCTCTAAGGCCAGTGCAGTGAACTTTTCCTGATTCCAGGGAATGTAACCCTCTTACCCTCTTCCAGTACCTATTTAAATTAAAGCTCTGACAAGTCAAGACAGCACTAGCGCTGCTGAGCCTTCCCAGGCCTCTTTTGTCAGACTGACAGTCATGATGCAATTCATAAATTTTCACAAAGACACTGTATCCTGTTGGTGTTATCTGGTGTTTCACATATTAGGATGATGTGTTTTGCTAGGCTGAGAACTAAGATAAAGCCTCAGCACTTAAGTCTGATGCCCAGGGCAGTTTTAAGCACTGAGCTGAATGCAGGATGTGGCCATAGCTGACAGGTCATGGTGGTGAGTTCCCCACGAATATGGAAGACAAAATTCTCCACTCCTGTGAACAACCACACTGATACACAAATAGAGTTGCTGCTGCTGAATTTTGCTGTCATAGAGTGAAATCCTTACAATAAAGACGGAGAAAAGGAGAGGTTTTAGTGCCCATGTCCATGTAAGCCTCAAGTCCACCCCAGAGCACCTGCCAGGGGGCAGGGCTGAGGCTAGGCTACTCTCCAGCTGCTCTGAACCGGGCCTTGAGAAGAGAGCCTAGCTGAAAGACAGAGACAATATCTCCAGCCAAAACTTTTTATTTCCCTTAAACAGCCTGTGTAAAAAAATCTTTTCTAAAATCCTCACATTTTCCAAAGAACCTGATTTTCACTAAAAAAAATCCAAAATTGGGTCTGTGACTGGTGCTACTATATATACAAAAAAATAGAAATACATTACCCCTGTGCAACCCATGGAGATGAGGCAGGGTTCTGCAGATGAAACCTGCTGTTCAGAACCTCTAAAATAGAAAGAAACTATATTCTGGAAGGGCTCTTTAGCACAAGGGCACCTATGGCTGATGCTGAATCATACTCTGCTGAGCTTTAGGGAAAAGAAAAGAAAACACGAGTGACTTTGAGCACCACTGCAACTGTAACTGATATTCTATTTGAATTATACATTTCATTTACTCTGTCACAGCGACTGTGACCTTTTCAACTGCAGTTTGGCTCTAAATGACTGATGTTCTTCACGTCCTACACATGAGGCTCAACAGACTTGTTCTGTCAAAGAATGAAAATAGCTCTGTGGGTATTTTGTCTCCCTGTTTCACAGAGAGATAACAGTGAATGCAATAAAAAGTAATGGTGTGGAAGAGATCATGCTGCTGCTTTCCAAGGGTCATGTATATATGGCTGATGAGGAGCCTTGGCACTTCGCCTGTCTACTGAATTAAAAACCAGTGATGGGCAGCAGCCACTGTGCAACCTGAAAACGTGCAGCACAGGTCCCGTGTCTTCAGAGGCAACGTGACCTTGGCAGAAAATTCAGGTTATACTCCTAAGGATGAACTTTCAGAATAAATGTGCTCTGAGTTGGGTGAACTCTTGAAAACCTTGGTTTTCTTCATTGTCTAGGGTCTACAGGTGGATTGAAATGATTTTATGGGGACAATGGCCCACCTGTCCCCCCACTCCCTGCGACACGCAGCTCCATATCAGAAGGGCACCGTGCCAGACCTTGAAGGGAGTTTCAAGTAGTTTGCCCACACTCTGTGTAGCTGGTGATTTTATTTGTCTCAGAAAACTGAGGTATCTTCCTCCAGAAAAGAGAAACAGCATAACATTTTAAAATATTAGTGATCCCCAGGGCTTATTTGGTTGGAACAGTATCAAAACCCATTTTCATATTGTACTTTTCTTATTTTTTGGATTAAGTCCTTTTCAAAGCACCTTAAGGAGAGAAGTAATGTCCCTCTCTGGATGCCAAAAGTCCCCGTGGCACAGAGAGACAACACATGTGCTTCAGCAAGACACACATAGCCCGGAGTACCTGAGAAAACAAACCTGATAGCTGGAAGAAAAGGCACAAAAGCTGTAACTGGCTGGTTCCTTTGGGATGCCACAGAGTCAGCTGTGGTTACCTGTGTCACTCTCTTCAGCACACACCGCAGAAGGCACAGCTGAATGCAGCTGGATGGCTTGGGGCTGGAATGGAACACCGGGAAGGAGATAATCACATAATCACAGATTCAACTGGGTTGAAAAAGGCCTTTGAGATGATCAAGTCCAACCTACGACTGAACACCACCTTGTCAACCATTGCAATAAGTGCCACATCCAGTCTTTTCTTAAACACCTCCAGGGACTGTGACTCTACCACCTCCCTGAGCAACACATTCCAATGCCCAATTACCATTTCTGTGAAGAGGTTCCTTCTAATACCCAATCTAAACCTCTCCTGGCACAGCTTAAGACTGTGTCCTGTTGTCCTACTGCTGACTGCCTGGGAGAAGAGACCAACCCTCACATGGCTGCAACCTCCTTTCAGGGAGTTGTGGAGAACAGTAAGGTCTCCCCTGAGCCTTCTCCAGCTAAACAACCCCATCTCCCTCAGCCACTCCTTGTAGGATTTGTGTTCCAGATCCTTCACCAGCCTTGTTTGGACATGCTCCTGCACCTCAACACCCTTCCTAAATTAAGGGGCCCAGAACCGAATGCAGTCCTCAAGGTGTGGCTGCACCAGTGCTAAGTGCAGGGGAAGAATCACTTTCCTAGTCCTGCTGGCCACACTATTCCTGATACAGGCCAGGAAAACGTGGAGGCAGAAATGGCTGAGGGACAATGAGAAGGAACTCTTTTAGTAGCTCTGCTGGCTTTACGTGCTATTTGAACTATAGCCTGATTTTAACACACAGAGATACACCAGAGATCAGCTGCTGTTCAGGAATGAATGGCCCAAGAGTGTGCACAGACCAGTGTCAGGTGTACATGGAGTCACATAATCAGCAACAGAATAGTACTGTCAGGTTCTTTGCAACATTGTGAAATCCCAGCTTGACATGGGAGAAAATGTCACTTCTGGCAAGGGTTCACTCACTTTTCTAGTCAAGGGCTGCTGCAATGTTTGCAAAATGAACCAATTGGAGAATACTACAAGAAGAAGAGTCAGGAAACAAATGATTGGATCTGATATGCACAGCCAGTTCAGTCTTCGATGATGCAGATGTATCACTGAGAACATGGATGTTCACTGAGCATCAAAAGGCTTGGCTATAACAGTCATAACACTCTGTGCTTGCTTGGCTAAGCTGGAAACATGAGAAACAGATGGGAATAGTGCACTGAGACCCCTCAGAGGAGCACAAGTAGGACTCCAAAGCAGCCAAGAGGCTGGGAAGGTGAGGGCCAGCCTTTCCCTGCAGCACTGACGGGGAGAGCCAGAGGTCTCTGGACAGATTTCTAAGTCTAGCCCATTAGAGACCAACCGAGGAGCCACCAGAGGAGGTAGACTAAGCTACACTATAATTTAGGCCATAATATTTAGCTCCATCCTCTAAAAGTAAGGGGAAAGGAAACAGAAAACTCAAGTCTGGAGAACTCACAGTCACGCAGCAGATTGGCATTAATGAGTACAAATCGGATCCAGTCAATCTTAATGGCCCCCAGCCAGTACTTTGACAGACTAGTCTTTTTTAGTGGATTTCATGGACTAGTCCTTTGAAGCAAGCACACAAATTCCTCATCACACATGGGGGAGAAGGAGTTTCACAGGTTTCCAAAGGAAGATCCAATCTGCCTAATATATGTACCTAAATTCATAACCCATTTGGCTAATTGCTCATAACTGACACAAAAACTCACAGCTACCATGGCTGTTGGCTCCAGAACTAAGGCTTGCACCAACTCTGACAGTCATCTGGGGATGGAATATATAATACCACAAAGGTGATGTCTGATGGCCAAAGCAAGCCTCATCAGTGGTCAGTTCTGCTTTCTCATATTTTCTTGTGTTAGCAGAGTGCTGGGAGGATGCCCACACACAGTTAATTCACTGCAAAAACTATCTGTGCTGCAGGTGAATAATGCTTTATATTAAAGCACAGAGTGTGAGTCAAGAGCGAGGCTTACCTCCCACACACATATCTTGTAATATCAATATATGTGACTCACCCTTCAAACGCTCCTATAAGAAACCAAGAAATATTTCATAAAAACCTATCCAGAGACTTATTTGTCTTCAGAAAAAAAAAAATTCTAAGCCATGTGTCCTTCCTTTTTTTTTTAATTTTAATTCAAGCTTTATCTCTCAGAGTAATGAGTTCTGCCCAAAGCTTTCTGCACACTCCTAAATACCAGAGGTATGGGAATTCATTGAACACTTCTTCTTTGTGCTGCCCTATCCAATTCCTCTCTTTATTTGCAGAAGCATTTTTCTGTCAGGAAATATAAGGATAGTTAACTATATCCATAACCCTTCTTCTCTGCTTTGCAAGACTTTCCATCCTTATCCTTGTCTCTTTACAATTTATTCCCTTGCACCAAGAAGCAGAGAACATTCTGTGTCGTGTTAGTAGCTCCTATTGATCTGCTTTTTTCCAATATTTTGGGCGTTGTTTTCTTTCCCAAGAAAGAAAAAAAAAAGTTGATTTTTTTAATACTTTATCACCATTATTGTGAAAACTGACAGGAACTCCTTTACAGATTGTAAAATCAACATGCTTGTAGATGTGCAGTCAGAATTTGCAATGATTAGTTATAAGGTGATTATCCATGCTTTGTTTCAGAGCCCAATTATTAGGCAAACAGACTGTTTATATTGTGCATATTTGCAGCATTTTATTAGGTTTTGCCAGTAGATAATTGCTGCTGATTAGTACTCTCTTATCTTCTCTAAGGAAAGATCATGTGTGGGCCACTTGCCATAGATATACTGATTGTCATAAAAAACTTCAGCATGGACTTCAGTTACTTATCACTGTTTTCCCATATTTAGAGGATAGGATATAGCTTTTGACAAATGAGGGCTCTCTTACAGCTAAAAGATAATTCAGTATATTTCCAGTTCTATTAAAGTTATTTAGTCCTATTGCATATGTCAATTATACTCTCAAATTTTAGACTTTGTCATCACAATTAGCATTTTGCCTGGCAGTTTGCAGAACTGCAGGGGAACAAGATCTCTGCTCTAAAGAAGCTTACAGTCTGAGGGCTACAATGGGAGCAACAAAACTGTGTGACACTGGCAAGCAGAGCAGAGAGATGTGTGTGTGAAAGGCTGCGTGATGCTCTGAATGGAGAGAGTGTTTCCAATGCCAGCACCAGTTTGCCTGTCTGACTGGGCTGTGGACCTGATGGGGAGATGTCCTGCCTGGCTCAGTGAGTGCACTGGATGAGGAGACACCGGGGAGGGGGCTGAGCCAGCTGCTGCTGTAGCAGCACACGTGTCATGGGAACACGAGCCAGCTGCTCAGTGGCTGCGTGAAATGCAGAGACTCCCTCCTTAAACCAAAAGAAGCTTAAACCTGAAGTGAAGGTTAAACCTGGGTGAAGGTTTTCAAGTCAATCCCAAGCACAAAACCAGGTTGGACAGAGAATGGATTGAGAGCAGCCCTGAGGAAAAGGGCTGGGGATGTTGGTTGATGACAAGCTTGACATGACCCAGCAAAGTGTGCTTGCAATCCAGAAAAATGTGTCCTGGGCTGCATCAAAAGTAGAGTGGTCAGAAGGTCAAGGGAGGGGATTCTCTCCTCTGCTCCACTCTCATGCCACCCCACCTGGAGTGCTGCATCCAGCTGTCCTAAGAGGACATGAACCTGTTGGAGCGAGTACAGATGAGGGCCGTGAGGATGATCAGAGGGATGCACCTCTTCTGTGAACACAAGCTGAGAGAGTTGGGGTTGCTCAGCCTGGAGAAGAGAAGGCTCCAGGGTGAGCTTATAGCAGCCTTCTAGTGCCTAAAGGGGCCTACAGAAAAGCCAGAAAGAAACTCTTGACACGGGGTGATGGCTTCAAACTGATAGAGGGTGGGTTTAGATTAGGTATAAGGAAGAAGTTATTTTTTACAGGAGTGGCAAGTCAGTTGAACAGATTGTACAGAGGAGTTGTTGATGTCACATCCTTGATAGTTTTCAAAGCCAGCTGGGATGGGGCTTTGAGCAACTTGGTCTGGGCAGCACAGTGCAATGAGGTGATCCTTAAGGTCCCTTCCCACCAAACTGTTTTGTGACGCCATGAAATCAGAGAGTTTTGGCACCTGAGGCATTGCTCGGGTTACTGAAAATGCTCAGAGAAGCAAAGCACCCCTCACAGTACTTCCAGGGCCTGCACGGCTCAGGTTTGGCTAAAGAAGACCCTTTTCCCTTCCATCACCCTTTTGCTCCGCTCCATCGTGTCCTCGCTCTCTTAGCTGCTGCCCCGTGACTGGGAAACGGAGCCAGTGCCAAGCACAGCCAGGTCTGGAGCGGGAAGCGAGCAAAAGAAGAATGACGCGCGGGAATCTGCCGTGACTTTCCCCGGAGCCCGGGTTTGCGCCGGGAGGGCCGAGGCCGCGCCGGGAGGGCCGGGCTGTGCCGGGCGGGTCGGGCTGTGCCCGGAGCCCGGGCTGTGCCTGGAGGGCCGGGCTGTGCCGGCAGGTCCGGGCTGTGCCCGGAGCCCGGGTTTGACTCGGGAGGGCCGGGCCGTGCCGGCAGGTCCGGGCCTTGCCCGGAGCCCGGGCCGGTTCCGCTCGGCGACACGAGGTGGCAGCAGCCGCTCGCGTTTGGCAGCGCCGGGTGCTCTCCCGGCGGCGGGCCCGCCACAGTCATTTGTTTCGTAAAGGTGTTCTCCACCTCATTTTCCAGCCATTTTGTGAAAATCGGTGTTCCCATAAAGAGGGGAGAAACAGGCCTTTTTCACTCGGCTTTTTTCACTCTGCTTGTCTGTGCGCTGGGAACAGAACCGGGTCATCGTTCGAGCTCTGCTCAAGCCAGACGTGTCACTTGAATGTGACGTAGTTAGAGAGCAAATTAAAATCCCACTCGGAAAAGCTGTTCAGCTTCAGACCGTGAACTGAAGGAGCTTGCTGCCTGTCAGTGCCACGTGCAAGGTAAATGTGACTGGAAGCCAGGGAAGTGTTCCTGCCGTGAGCGCACAGGGAGCATCGCTGCTCCCAGAGAAGGCAGCAAGGAAGCTGCGCTGCAGAAGCTGATCTTACACCGGTGTCACCTTGCCTGTGCCTGCTGGGGAGGCACGGCTGGTTTAATCTTTTGATTTAAATCCTGCTTTTCTAATACTTCTCATTTAATTGCTGTGTCAGAGAAGACCCACATCCATTGACTGCGGTGGAATCCAGCCCGTGGTTTTATACCACTGTTCAATTGCAGGATTGGATTTCATTGAGGAATTATTTTGTAATTGGAAGGGGATGTGAAAATATATTGTATTATACAGGTACTTCCAGCACAAACCACTCAACTTGTCTTGTAGAATTTGAATAAATCTTTAGATCAAATTCACCTCCTGAATGACCCATAGATCAGTGCTGAGCTCTGCTGTGGTATTCAATTATTTATTCATTATGTTTTCCTCATTCTCATGACAAAAAGAAAGATTTAAAGAGTCATTATGGTGTTTATGGAAGTGTTAACCAATTAAAAGCTCAAGGTTGCGTGCTATTTCTTCTGAACAACAAAGTAAAAAAAATCGGAAGAATGATTGATATAGTTCATATATTTATCGGCATTAGGACATTCTCTTTTATTGCTAGGATCAGGGTGACATCATTCATCATAAAGACAGCATAATTGTCTCAGAATGTTATAAAAGGTGAAATTCATTCTCCTGGAAATTAAAGAGAACATTGCAAAGCTTCAGTAAAAAAAAGGGGGGGGGTGAACTGAATGATACAGATGATAAAATGTACTGGCTTTAAATTTCTGTCCATAAACCTGGAATAAAACTACTGAGGATTAGTCCGAGATGAAGACTATAATGCAATAACCTGAAATTAGTTTAGGCGTTCCTCTAATCTCATTTTTCATTGGGTAGGACTATTCATCATAAAATCTGTTTTCCTTCATTGGCAGCATTTCAGCTGTCTACTCACTGAATGAAAACAGTAAAGGAGTGAAGACACTAAATGAAATATATTTTATTTGTTCTGGCAGAATTATCTCGGTCTCAGCAAAGTTAAGTAGAGGCAGCATCTTCTACCTGGTCTGTGCTCCCCCCACTCAAATCTACTCTGGTCCCTTACTCCCCTTCTTCATATGCAAGTTTGGCTTCAGGAACAGGCCTTGACCTGATTAAGTGCATCTCCCATAGGATTTTAACTTTTCTTAGATTTTGCTTTTATCTCCCTGTGTAATTTCTTATCTACAAAGAGACTCTGAAGACCTCTGTGCTACTCCTTTGAAGATCAACTCTGCCACTCTTGCCTGTATCAAATAATTCTCATCCTGTGAGTCTGGATTGGGTCCTCTTCCAGTTTGATGCTGCCTAAGAAATGAGATGCAAAAAGAGAGAGGACAGGGAAAAAAAGGATGAAGGTTCTTACTTGGGACTATAGAGGTTCCACCAAAGCTATGTGTTCCTCCTTGCCTGAGCAAACCTTTTGAGACCTGCCTCATGCTTACACCATGTTTGTTTTGGGAGAGCCATCCATACAAGTTACCCATGGGAAGGGAAACTCCGACTGCGAGATGACCAGCATAGCTTTTCGTGTTGTAAATCTAGGTGGACATCCCTAGTGACTTAGAACTAGCCTTCTGAATTACGCAATAGCTGTACATGCCTGGTTTAATCTAAGTATGTTTAAAATTAGCCTTTAATCTTCTGCAAGCCCCGATGTTCTGAAAAATGAAATTGTCAGTGCAAACCAGACCAACTAAGCAGTATTAATTAACACCAGGAGAAAATCACAAAGGATTCTCTTTGATCATTACTTGAAGACATTTTGTGCTTACCTTTAATTTCCTCTCCTGATTTGAAATAGCAAATTCAGGTTATAGTTCTTTGTTAGGATAATAATTAAAACAATCTAGTCTCTGCATATACATTGTTTAGCTAAAGGACACTAATTATGTGCATAGGTTAAGAGACTAATTGAGGTTAAACCTGCAAGGGAGCAGCCCTTAGATTCTTTGGGATGCAAAAATTTTTATTAAACATGGCAGTGTCGACAAAAATATGGACTCTTAATTGTTTTCTCTTTCTTCAAAAGAATGCTCAAGTCCACTTCTGAGTTCTCCTTTTAAAAGGTACAGCTTGTTAAACACCTCCGGAAGGGTTTCTCTGCCTATAGATGTTCAGGAAGTCACAAAAAATGTTCAGACTGAAGGGGTTTTCAATTGATGCCCACTGCAGGGTGCCCTGATGGAACCAACCAGACAGAGGAGACAGGAACATGGCCCCATGATGTGTCTAGCCCCTGAACTAGAAATGGCAATCAGGACTGGGATACCACTGGCATTTCCCTCAGGAAATTCCCTTCACTGAGATTTGTACCTCCATTCTTGGGACTTGAAGTGGGGCCATGCAGGCCAGCTGTACTGCACAGTCCCCCAACACTGAGCAGATAGGCTGTCTCAGCTGAGCTCCAAGCCTGCTTCTGGGTTTATCTTTACATGAAAGTGAGAAGTGTAAGAGGAGTATCACTGTGGATGCATGGAGAAGGCCACAACATTTTACCCTTTTATGTTAAAAGTAAACAAAAGAGAGCCTGCCAAAAAAGCCAGAGGCAACTAATCTGGAATGGGCAAAAAGGAACTCTCACTGTGTCTACCCTAAACTATGGCTAAAATTTTGAGATATGGAGAAAAGTGCAGTCTTAAAAAAATTAGCTAATCTGGGGCCAAGGCTTTCCCCTTCTGAGATATCTGGAGTAATTCCATTACCCAGTGCAGCTATTCCAGGTTTTAGCACATACAGTCCCTGACTAAACATGGACTCTGCAGCTGTCCTTGGCAGGATAATGATTACAAGAGATAATCTTCATGTTTCAAGAAGCATTGCTGACAGAACTCAGGAAGAAATGCCTTCTCTCTCTCACAGTAGCAAGAGTATTTCATAGCTATCCAGATGCGTTATGAGAACTTTATGTCTTTCTCTAAAACAAATGGTGGAAAGCATTGTCAGAGAAAGCACAGATGGATTGTGTTTCTCCCTGCCATGTATCAGTACAGTTAGATGTAGATTAAATATCTCTTTTGTATTTAGGCAATCTTGCATTTATTTTCTTACTAATAGCAGCTGGAGGAAAAACGCTATAAATCTGTTTATTTTGCATTCACCACATGACTACTTGGCACTTCTTATATGCAGCTCTAGTTCTGCTGTTGTTTAAATCAAGGATTGTTAGTTAACAAAGTCGGGATCTCTTTAATGGTTCTCCCCCTGCTCCATTGGTGATCACATCACAGGAGTGCAGGGCAGGAGGAGACAAGGTTACAAATACTGGCACAGTTTCATATTGACTATTTTACTGCCTCTGTGTCTGTGCTCAGATCTTTGCTAACTCCTGAAGATTTACATCCTAATCCATCCAAATCACTGTGCAGGGCTAGGTTAACCTTGACAAAACTGTATCCTTCTGTGCTGAATTCAAAGCTAGAAAAATTGAGTTTTGTCTTAGAGAGCTTAGTGAATTCTTTTCCAAATCTGCCACATTCAAGAACAAAACACAGCAAAGTTTCTTCCTCTAGACATTACCAAGAGGAATATGGACAAATAAAGAGAACTCAGCCATTAAAAGCACTGTGGATTCACTCACAGAAGAAGGATATTTAACTCTATATTTTAAGATACAGAACAGAAGAACTCAGGTACAGGTTCACTGCATCTGATACCAAAATGATCATGTTGTTTCTGCTGAAAGTCAAAAACAACATAGTTGGTAAGCTCTCTGTGTTTGCTGCTAGACAGAAAATATATACCCCTAGTTGTTTTCATTATAAATAATTTATTATCCACCATTTCAAGCCACATACCAGCTGCTGTTTATTCAAGTTCTGTAATTGTTTCAGTTCCTTGACATTAAGGAATCGGGCATTAATATCAAATAACAATATCCACATAATAACCATTTATTACCAAAGGGATGGATTGATGACAATTTCAGGAAATATTCTCTTCAGGGAAGTCCTAAGAAGTGCTATGCCATGGGATGCAAGTGTTTAAAAATTTAGGTGCTTGTGGCAATGGCTATTAAGTTCCATTTGTATGTGTGTCTGCAGACAGTGCTCAGCAGTGTAATGAGGTGTCATCTCTTTCAAGAGCCTCTAGGTGCTGCCACAGTACCAAAAAAAAGACATAGAGCTGTATTTGTTTCATTGTTGGAAAGAGAGAGTAATCAAGTTAACTGCTATTCTAGCAGGGTTTTAAATAAATACTGAGAAGTAGTATTTTTCCTTTGCAGTTCTTTGGTCAACAGTTTAACTGCAATAACTTCTCCAAAAAATCAATGTATCAGCATCCCTTCTGAAAGGAGGTAAATACATGGTATACAGAAAGGTCACTGTATTTTTTTTATATATAATAAAGGTAAAAAAATAAGGTTAACATTCAACTTCAATTTGAAGCTGTTCTGCTTTATCTCCTCACCTACTAAATCTCACCAGCACACAGAGACGTGGTCTTCTCTGATGCTTGCAGAGAAATCTCCCTCTCTCCCCATAATTTCAAAAAATGATCAGCTACAAGGACTAGAAGCTGATGGAAATCCTTTCCGTCTAGAAATGTAGACAGGTTTAATGCAGCTCTTTGTTTAAAAACATTTTCCAGTGTTGATGTTTTTGCATACCAAAGACTTAAAAAAAATTCTTGCCCAGCAGCAGCTCCCAAGAATTTTACTTCAGTGCCCCATCTCTCAGATGGGATAAAGCAGCACAACTTCAAAGAAATCCTGATTTACACTGAGGACTGGGTCTGAAAGCACTGCTCAGGGGACATGATGCCACTCAGCACTTGGATGCAGCTGTCCTCCAGACTCAGGAGCTCAGTATCCATCTCTGTGATCTCTATGTCCCCGTTATCTCAGAGATAAGCAGATGGAAAATCTGTAGAAATAGGTTTTGTATTAAAAACCCCAACCTCATTTACATATACGTCAGTCAGAAATATAACTGCAGCAGCAAGTCTCCAGAGATGCTGAGTCTGGGTGACTTACATCATGCCAGCATCAGTTTCCAGCCTGAACACAGTGTCACCTCACTGTGCTCTGAGCCAGCACTGTCACTTCCAGAGACATGCCCCAGAAGGAGCAAGAAGTTTCATGTAGGAAAGGGCAGTTGCCACGACAGCTCCTGAGCAGCTGTTATTATATCTGGTTTGGCAAGGGGTAGAGGGGCGCCTTGTTTCTAATTTAAATTAGTCTATCTCCTGGTAAAGTCCCTCTCTGTGAGATTTAAGAGTCTTTTCAAGCCTGCTGAGAGGATGAGTGTAAATTTGGCCTCAAACAGGAATGAACTTCAGCAGGTACTGGTGTGCCTGCCTGGATAGCAACTTAAATTCTTCTTCTCTGCATCGGAGTGCCTGTGTCTGAAGAGAGTGGAGGAGTTTGGTCCGCAGCTAAGGCCAGGATTTGGCAGGGAAAAGCTTGGCAGGACAGAAAACTTAATTAATGGTATTTACTTATGAGAAAGATACTTGGTTCTCTTATGTCTACTAATACAAGGAATATTATTGTTAGATGAAATTATTCTTATGTTTATAAAAATACCCAAAACTTCTCCCACCTTTCACTTAGAAAAACCTGTTGTAACTCCTCACTTATGGTGTAATACCTAACCACAATGTGTCCATGCAGAAGATAAATGCTATTATTATTTAAAATTCCTAGCACCAGCTTCCAAAAATGCTGACAAGTTGCTAATCTCAAGAAAATGAGTAGTAGTTAATTAAAAGTAAAATGTGCAGAAGTTATCCAGTAGATTGCAATCAACAAGATTCACTGAATGAACATTTTGTTCCTTACCGCTGAGACAGGTTGTTTCCAACCCTTCCTCCTCCTCTCAGCAGCACATTGGGATAACGATGAGCACAAAATGAAACTAATGAACAAATGTGGCCTCAGCCCCAGAAGCAAATAAATCATCTTTCAGAGCCAAGCGCTTGGAGATACACATTTCCACCTTTTTCAGAGCTGTCCTGCTGGCCAGGGAGGGGGTTTGTTCATTTTACTTAACCTTGAGTTGAAGACCTAACAAACTGAAAAGACTCCCAATAAGGAAAGGGAAGTGATGATGCATCCCAAGGCAGGATGGGGTGCCCCACATCATGAAGTATGGATCTGGGAACACCCCACTCAGCAAGATACCTGCCAGAGACCCTCTGTGAGCCATGGAGAAAGAGACCCCTTTCAAGAGTGTCTGTTTTCCCAGCACAATACAGGAATGCCTGGGTGTAATAAGACATCTCTGTACACACCCGATGGTGTTGAAATAATGTCTGTCTGGTTGTTGAGGTGATGCCAGTGCAGCTCTGCTGCTGGTGCAAGTGGTAACCAGCTCTTGGAGACACAGAGAGACATCCCCTACACCTTACTAGCACTGGTTGGTGCCACAGGGAGAAGCTCACACAGAGGGACTGGGGGAAGAAAGAAATGATCAGAAATGGAGCTACCATCTCAGCTTTATATTCCCAGAAATGTTCCTAGAAAAGTGCAAAGCTCTAGTGGGTAAAGTCAGCCCAAAGACCACTCAGGGTTCTCACCAACAAGTCAGACTTTCATGGACTCTGGTAAAAACTCCATTTCTTAAGAATGATGTCTGGAGTCCATAGGTGGATGTCTCCATGTGTCTATATGCTTAGGGTTAGTAGGCACACAGGGTTTCCCCATGGTGAGAGAGGACATCACCAACATGATCTCAGAGATTCAAGATGTAGCAGAGTCAACGGCTCAAATGTGGGACCTTGGGAATGAAACTAATCATTCATTTCGGGTTGAATGAATCAGGGTTGTTGTCATGACAACAGTGTGACCTTTATCTTTTTGAGCTGTTTGCTGCCTCAAAAGCAAAACTTAGTGGGAACACACAACCACTGTTAGAATCATGAATTCATAAAATCCCAGGATGGAGCTGGAAGGGACCATAAGGATAAGCTAGTGCCAACCCCCCTGCCATAAGCAGGCACACCTTCCGCTAGACCAAGTGGCTCAAAGCCCCATCCAGGCCTGGCCTTGAGGACTTCCAGATATGGAGCATCCACAATTTCTCCAGGCAACACGTTCCAGTGCCTCACCACCCTCACAGTAAATAATTCCTTCTTTAAACCTAGTCTAAACTGACTTTCAGTTTAGAGCCATTGCCCCTTGTCTAATCACTACATGCCCCCATTAAAACTCAAAAGTCCTTCTCCAGCTTTTTTGCAGGCCTCTTTAGGCAGTGAAAGGCTGCTATAAGGTCAGCTCAGAGCCTTCTCCTCTCCAGGTTGAACAACCCCAACTCTCAGCCTGTCTTCACAGGAGAGGTGCTCCATCCCTCTGATCATCCTCATGACCCTCCTCTGGACAGAGCTGGATGTACCACTCCAGATGGGGCTGAAGTAGCAGAAATCACCTCCCTTGACCTGCTGGTCATGTTCCTTTTGATGCAGCCCAGGACGCATTTGGCTTTCTGGGCCACAAGCACACATTGCTGACTCATGTTGAGCTTCTTGTCAACCAACAACTTTCCCAAGCCTTTCTCCCCAGGGCTGCTTTCAATCCATGCTCTTCCCAGCCTGTATTTGTGCTTGGGATTGTCTCAACCCCTTGCACTCGGCCTTGTTGAACATCATGAGGTTTCCACTTCCCCATCTCTTGAGCCTTCCCAGGCCCCTTAGGATGGCATCCCTTCCTTCCAAAGAGTCACCTGCACCACACAGCTCAGTGTCGATGGCAGACTTGCTGAGGGTGCACTGGATCCCACTGTCCATGTCACTGACCATGGCAAACAGTGCCAGTCCCAATACCAACCCCTGACAAATGACATTTGTCACTGGTCTCTGGTTAGGACACCTTCTAGATGTAGCAAAGAAGAAAATGAGCGGTGGATGGACAAACAGTGCACCCATAACATCTTCATTCTTGAATTTCCCTTAGAGGGGTGCTATCTCCTCTGACAACCACAGCTAGACACGTTCTGGGGTTTTGAAAGGGAAGGAGGTTGTAAGACCCATTGACCAGGACCATAGGGAGTGTCTCGTCACAGTTGCAGCTTGTCATGGTTTTATGCTAGTTCCAACCAATGGAGGCAAGAGCACTACTGAATTGTGCAGACTAGCCCTGCACCTTGCCTGTCTCCTTTTAGCACTGAGATCTTTTTCACACAACAACAGGCCTAGCGTGGAAAAAGTAAGTTTTCTAAGAACCATTTTATTCCTTTAAACAAGGCCATTAGAAACAGCAGATGCTGTACCTCACACCTGATGTGCTTTGGGGAAGTAAATTTCAATGCACTATTTGAAGAACGTGAGGGTAGCATTTATTAACTCAGCTGAACCTCTTCACCTAGCACAAGCTGAATTGCCCAAGATACCATAAATTTCAGGGAATGAGGAGATAAAGCACTGAAGTTACTGAGTTCCCATTGGATACTGCAATTGAAACTGTGCTTCATTATCCTCTCAGCCATACTCAACAACTTCCCCAGCAAACAATCACAGAATATGGTAAGTTGGAAGGGACCCACAAGGATCCCCACCAGGAGTCCAACTCCTGCACAGCACCATCCCCAAGAGTCACACCATGTGCCTGAGAACGTTGTCCAAATGCTTCTTCAACTCTGTCAGGCTGGTGTTCTGACCACTTCCCTGGGGAGCCTGTTCCAGTGCCCAAACACCCTCTGGGTGAAGAACCTTTCCTAATGTCCAACCTAAACCTCCCCTGACACAACTTCAGGCCATTCCCTCGGGTCCTGTCCCTGGCCACCACAGGGAACAGATCAGTGCCTGCCTATCCTCTTCTCCTCTTCCCCTCGTGAGGAAGTTGTAACTGCAATGAGGACTCTCCTCAGTCTCCTCTTTTCTGGACTGAACAAACCAAGTGACCTCAGCTGTTCCTCACACGGCTTCCCTGCAGGGCCCTTCACCATTTTTTGGTTCTCCTTTGGATGCTCTCTAATAGTTTAATATCTTTCATATATTGTGTCACCCAGAACTGCATACAATATTTAAAGCGAGGCCACCCCAGTGCAGAGCAGAGCAGAGCAGGACAATCGCTTCCCTTGCCTGGCTGGCGATGCTGTGCCTGATGCCTCCCAGCACAAGCACACATTGCTGACTCATGGGTTGGCCCTCCTGGCTGCCAGGGCACTGTTGACTCATGTTCAACCTGCCATTGACCAGGATCCCCAGGTCCCTTTCCACAGAGCAGCTTTCCAGCCTCTCATTCCCCAGCCTGTCCATCCATCCAGGGCTGCCCCGTCCCAGGTGCAGAATCCAGCACTTGCCCTTGTTAAACATCACACAGTTGGTGAGTGCCCAGCCCTCTAATTTGTTGGGGTCTCTCTGCAGGGCCTCCCTGCCTTTGAGGGAGCCAACAGCTCTTCCCAGTTTTGTATGTGCAAATTTGCTCAGTATCCCTTGCAGTCCTGCATCCAAGTCATTTATGAAGATGTTGAACAGCACAGGGCCTGAGGTGAAGCCCTACAGCCTCCCCACTAGTGACAGGTTGCCAGTTTGATGTCACCCCATTCACTATAACCCATAATGCCCAACCCATCAGCTGCTCACTTATCCCATGATACATTTATCTGTCTGTGTGCTGAACATTTTGTCCAGAAGGATCCTGTAAGAGATAGGAGTCCAGAAACTGTACTGGAATCCAGAAAGATTACATCAACTGGCTTCCCTGATCAACTAATTGGGTTACCTTGATACGAAAGGAAATCAGGTTTGATACCAGGACTTTCCTCTCATGAAGCCCTGCTGGATGTGACCTACAACTGCATTGTCTTCCAGGTGTCTTTCAATACTTCTCAGAATAATCTCCTTAACTTTACCAGGCACTGAAGTGAAACTGACAGGTCTGTAGTTTCTGGGCTCCTCCTTCTTGCCCTTCTTGAAAATCAGGACAATGTTTGCCAGCTTCCAATCAGCTGGGACCTCTCCGGATTCCAAAGACTGCTAAAAAATCATCAAGAGAGATTCAGTGATGTCTTGTATTTCTAATTATAAAGGGAACAAGGCAGAGTTTCCATCATATTTATTTTTAGCATCTTTTCCTCTAGAAAAAAAAATTTCCAGGTACATTCACAATTTAGATTTAAACAATTTTCATTAGAATATTTAACATGTATTTCTATAGAATTATATAATTGTAAAGTTTTACTTTTCAAATTAGTTTATGGGTGCTCTGTAAGGAAAAATATTCTGGTTTCACTATTCAATTTCAAATCAATTTTCCCGTTTTTGTCTAAAAGAAATAACTAGTGTGTATTGGAGGAAAAGCATTCACTGCGTGGAGCAAAGGCTTTTTCAGGTACCACAATTTCATCTCTCCATTATTCTATTATTAGTCTATTATTTAGGATTTATCTTCCATCAGTAACACTCTCTGGTCTGTGTCACAATAGCACTTTCTTCCCCAAGTGTCTTATGTCCAAAAGATAAAATACACTCATGTTGGGGGAGAAAGATTTGTTCTATTTAGATACAGACACATACCTCAGCATAGACATAAAAACACCTCTGACATTTAAAATGGGTATTTGTTTGCTGTTATGGAAGACTAACTGAGGCACAAACAACTTTGTGACCTGGAGTTCTAAGGTCTTTCTCCATCAAAAGGGACAAAAATGACTGGCAGCATCTTGGGAACTTAAGAGCAAGACCAGCATACCATTACTTACAAGGAATATCTGTAGAATAGGAGGCATCCACAGAGAAGAACTGTGCTGCACTAGTGAAACGGAAAGAAGTTGAATATAACAGAGCATTCAGAGGAAATTAATATTCATGGAGATGAGTTTAGACTGACAGCTGAGAAAGACAGTTTTGGCAGACACAGATAAATTAGAGTAGGATGATGCAAGTGTATATGGGATTTTTTTGACTTTCACTCTTCACTTCCACTATTTTTCAGTTAAGCCTAATTTTCCTTTACACAATATTTACAATCTCCACTCCAGTTGAACAAGGCTTCCACCAGGCTTACACAAATAGGTTTTGGAAGGCTGAAGGATGTAACTTCATGTATGGGAATGTCAGAAATCATGTCTTCCTACTAGGCTGAGTGCTGGACTTTCATCTAACACAAGCTAATACATACTTACAGCAAAATGACAGAATTTGCCTGGTCTCAGTGAGGAGGCAAGATCTTGCTCTTAGCCTATGGTCATATCTAGAATAAACTCCTAAAAATGTCTTCATTTCTAAGTAGGAGTTCTGAAATTTAGGAGGCAGAGATGTGTCTGCCATGACAGGTGTTCGATGCACTTGTCACTTTCCTCATGTCCCCAGACATCCACAGGTCTCCTCTGCAAGCACTGCTGCTCAGTTCCTGCATGTACTTTTTCTTAAACCTGATGGCACAGAAAACATTCCTGTATAGCTCTTGAGAAAGAAAAAGCTGCAATAGCTGGAAATCCTTACAGTTCTGATTTCTAGAGGTTAAAGTCAAAACCTCCCCTGAAATGTAATAACATGTTTTTCTTGGACTGAGAACAGAAACAGAAATAGAGCCATATGCCAATTTGTGCATCATTAGGCCCATTCAATTGAGTTAATTTAGAGATAAATGTATGACAGGATGCTGCACATCCAGCATTCGAGGACAGAGCTGCTGGCACAGCTCTCCTGCCCACCTGACACTGTCCAGCTCTGCTGGCAGCTCCTTGCTTGCTGGACCCACCATCCTTGTTCCTTGTTTGGGCTGAAATCGTCTCCTGCTGAATTGACAGATATGTCCTGTGCTCCACACCAACATCACCAGGATTTCAGCCTCCAGCTATCCAGCGCTGCCTTCTGCATCTCAGATGGGCTCTTGCCACTCTTCCTGAGCCCCGGTTCCCAATGCTTACTTTTGAGATGTCCGAAATTAAGGTTCATACTCTGTGTTTTGCTGAAGTCATTCTTCTAAACCGCTGCATGTTCTTACAGTCCAACAAGGTTGGGAAGCTGGCTATACCCTTTGTGAGACTGCTCACTGCTTAGCACTGGGAGGGACACCCTGTCCAGGTCCTTCCCAGGTGCAGGCTGTTCCAGCTTCCCCTTCGGAGCTTTTAAAACTCTGCTCAATGCTCATAATTTCTTTCACGTCCCTGGGCACAGCCAGCTCACAAATATGCAGCACTAAGAATATTAAATCGAATTTAATAGCTAACTAAATATCACCATGGGCATTTTCTGATTGCATTGCACTGGGAGGATACAGCTGCTGCCATGTGCCATGCAATCTCCTGTGCTGGAATGCAGCAACAACTCTTTGAACGGACATCAATGACAGATTTAAAACTTGGCTTTACACAGCCTAGATGTCATAGACTTTTTTTTCTGTTTAGATTAAGAGTAAGAGTGGATAAAATCCTCTATCTTCATCTTGCTGATCCTCTCTTTGGATGTGGTAAAGGAGTGGGTAGATATTTTTTAAAGGTACTGCAAGCTTTTAGAACTATTGAAAGCCTTAGTGATTTCTGATTTTAGATGTCTGCTATATCTTCCAATTCCTTCTCTCCTGCTATGCAGAATTTTGGGGTTTTTTTCAACATATGACTTATCCCTCTTGCTTTTATAAAATCCATACAGCCTCTTGTTTTTTCACTGTCTCTAATGAACCTAGATGCAGCCTGCAAATAAACCAGTATCTGCAAGTGCTCTATACATTAGGCACAGGAGCCCTAGAAGGAAACAGTGAAAGCACTTTAAATAATAAACAAGTTGTAAAAATTAATGCTTTTCATTCGATCATTTGAGCAGATTATCTGGACACTTCCATTCTGCATCAGTAATGAGATGAGATGTGAAGAACTGTCTTTTCTTAACAGATGGGCTTGATGATCTGAAAGGTTTTTTCCAACCTAAATGATTCTATGATTTTATGTAATCTCTCACATCTAATAGAGGATTATAAAACTAAAGAGTAACTGACCTGTGGCAGATTGGTTGCACAGGATGATAAAGTTTTGAATCTTCAAAGTAAGACAAGGATCCCAGACCAATACGTTTCCTATACTTCTGCACAGCAGAAAAAAAAATGAAGATGATAAAGAGCCTCAGACATTATATATTACAGGACTGGCTGATCTCTTACTTGTGAACACAGAGCACACAGGGATTTCAATGTTCTCCTAAGACTAAACACCAGCTGCAAATGTGGATCCCTCCCATGCAGAGCCTGTCTGTTGCCTCATGCAGGAGGTAGGAGACTTGGGACATCTGGCTCTTGGTCTCATCACTGCTGTCTCAACCCATTGCTCCATTACTCAAAGCTCTCCTTCCTGCACTTCTTCATTTTTAATCTCACTCTTCAACAAAAGGCATTAAGTGAAGAAAGTAAGCCACAAAATTCAGAGTGTATCTGAACCTCTGCAAAAAATAGAAACTGGTGAGATCAAGAATTATAGAATCGTTAAGGTAGGAAAAGACCCCCAGGATCACTGAGTCCAACCTTTGACCAACACTACAATGTCAAATAATTGCACTAATTGTCACATACAGTTGTTCCTTGAACACTTCCAGGGATCCCGACTCCAGCACCTCCTGGGCAGATTGTTCCAATGCTTGACAACTTCTTCACTGAATAAATCCTTCCTGATGTAAAGGAAAAGAGCAAAAAGGATGGCACTAGGTTACATGAGGAGCTACTAGGATGCTCTTTGACTAGAAAATCTAAACAATTCCAAACTGGTTTTGCCAGTAAATAAGATATAGGATCAGCCTGAAAAATCCTCATGTACATCCTTACCAGAGCATCCTCACCTGTTTTGAGCATTCCTGAAGAATTTCCCTGGAAGTCCCTTTTCATGGTATCTCTAGTTCAGGCTTCTCATGGGCATGTCAACTCTTCTCAGACCTTGTCCAACTTCCCTTTATTTTGCTTAGATTAAACTGCATATGTTCTGTCACTTTTCCAAATTCTTGGCCTGTAAGAGAAAGTTTTTGCACATTGCTTCTTCATTCCTTCTCTTCTGCTACAATTTTTCCATGGCCTTAATGCCATCTCACACAAGCAATTTTAGAAGCCCTGCTGTTTTCCTGGACTGCATCTTTCCCACTGTTCTATAATGCTTGCACTTGAAATATAGATTATCCAGGTTAAGACTCTCCATTTTTTGTGTCAATCTTTCCAACCTAAATCTGGAGACAATGATTCCGTGTTTACTGAGTCTGCACATTTTAGCTCACTGGGTTTTTTCAGTCAAGGGCATTGAGACCCATGGTTCCCAGCTAACGCTGGTGGGCAAAAAAAAAAATTGGCTGCAGACTAGATGTCATAGAAAAACTTTGCTCAGGTTTTTATTTGGATATGGTATTTACAGATATATATCCTTCATAAACTCACCAGAACTCAATTTTAACAGACACAGATTTTCCAAAGTGTCCCACTGGACATTCAGGGCATGTGTATGGTCTTGTGGTGTCTTTTTGCACAACTAGGACAAATATTCTGTTTGCCAAATAGTACCCTGACGTGCAAAGAGAACCTTAATGGCTACACTGCAGTGGAACACCACAAGTTCATGCATTTTAACTGCCTTTTATTTAGGAAATGGCACAACATAATGAAGTGTTTGGATTCTGGCCATGACTACAATCTCCTGTGTGGTTCTGTCCTCAAAACTCGACATCAGATCTCAGAAACAAATTTTCACTTTCTATCTTTTCCAAAGACTGGTAACTACTGTTTTAGGACAGCAGCGCTTTCAGGAGCAAATTTTCTGATGTTTGTGGGTGCACAGGGCGCAGAGAATTGCACAAATACCACCTATGTGTTTAATAAAATTGCTGATTACTTACCCAGATCTGAAAAGATACACTTTACCTTTCTCCTTTCCCTTTCACGCTTCTCACTCTATGATACGTCTTGCTTATGTATGTCCTTTCAGTGTGGGTATTTGCAATATGCCTTGATGAGGTTACACAAAATTAAATGCATCTGTCCCCACATGACAGACAGCTTCCTGCTCTTACAGGGTCCTCAGCTACAGGGACAGCTGTCAGGCAATGCTCATCCCTTTCCTGGCTTTCTGTATAGCAGACCTCTTGTCTGAATGTCAGTCTCTTCTTTTGCCCTCTCCAAGCCTGCAGGGACTGGGGAGATTTCCTTTCTGATGCTGAAACCTCCCTTCCCAGACATTGTATGATGAGAGTTGTGCACTTGAGTCTACAGCACGAAAAAAAAGTACATGCAGACCTGAAACAAATCGGAGTTATTAATCGAGCCTCATGGCAGCCATGGGAAGCAAGAGGTTATTGGCTTAATTGAGGGATGAGGAAATTGAGGCAGCCTCCCAAGGCCACTTTGGAAGAGATTGATGATTAATCTAGTAGACCAGTCCTGAGCTCTCATTTCCAGACCACTTCTGCCTCTTAAGATATGTAATAGCAACATTGGAATTTTGGTGTAGAATTCTATTAATACTCAGTAGTCAAAAGTATGGCATATCTAGCAATAATGGCTGGAGGAAAATTTAATAATTTTCTTTTTAATGTATTTCCTTCTGTTCCACAGTGTTTGATATTAATTAAAAGAGACCCCTAAGCGGTACAGAACAGCAAAAACCTCAGTCAGTCATAGCTGAGAATATGCTAAAACTTGATGTGTTAAACTTTCAAGCATGGCTTTTGGTTTAGGTTGAGGGTGTATTCTGCTTTTTGTTGGCCTGGTTTTAAAATTCACATTTTCTGGCAAATCAACTGAGTCACCTCAGGGGTCTCAAATCCAATCAAAGAGTGAGTGATTTGTTCCAGATTTGCTGCCTTGTTATTTTTTAATTCTGTATCAAATAATTTATATGGAGCTTTACCTATGTTATTGTTCACTGATGCAATTAATTTCAAAGGTTTTTGGCAAAATATACCTCCACTGAAAAATATTCTTTTTTAATAGCTAACATAAGAAAGACAATAGTATTTTACCATTGGTATGAATTGTGAGTTAATTTTAGAGCTCTGCTGAGGTAAAAATAGTATTATTTCAGGTCCCAGGCCCACAGGGCAGATTGTCTGCTGTGGGACTATACAAAGACTTATAATAACAATTGGTCAGGAAAATGCAGCATCTCCTTTATCACCGTCAACTTTGGGCTCGCAACTGATTCAGAGCTATATCCTACCCTGAGGATCTCTTAGTGAGCAAACTTTCTGGTGGATCATCAGCTTGTAAGCAGGCTGACCTTCCTCTTGTAATTTGTGATCCAAGCTGAACAAAGGCTTCTCAAAACCAAACTTGCCCTTCTCACCATCCCACCCCTCTCGCTGCTCAGCATGGCTCTGTTTCACATATTCAGTGTGTCCAGAAAAGTTTACAGATGCGTGGTGCTTAGAGTGCACTTGCTTTGGGAGATCTGTGACCTGGCCTGTGCCTCAGAAGGCAGCACCAACACAGTCCCTCTTGGCACTCTTGGAGATGGACACCTGTGTCCTCTCCTCCTCACTGGCTCCTGATAACCTTTAGCCTCCAGGCAATGTTCACACAGTTATGGTGCTGTGGTTCACAGAGCTGTGGACTAAGGACCTCCTGCATCAGAAGGCTGTACATGCAGATGTACGTGTACCAGCAGGTCATATCTGCTCTTCTATGCTGATCCTTCACAATTAGGGAAGATATGGCAGCTTTCTTGGAGAGGTAATTTTCAGAGACAGGAATATAGGAGGATAGTGTGAAACCTGTATCACTATGCCAAACATACAGAGATACAGAGAAAAGAGCTGAAGTGATGACCAAATTTCAAATTCCTTCTGATTTCAAGTGAGATCCAGGCACACAGTTCACACAAATGCAGATCTGTGACAGAATGAAGCAGTACTTCCAAAACTTATGAGGATTGTCTGTTCTGAATGCTAAGACAACACAAAGTAATTCTTTGTACTCATTAATTCATCAGTACTCATTACTCTCAGAGACTTTAAGGAAGTATATGACACTGATCCAACAAATAAATATCTATGATGCTGCTGAAATGATACCTCTACAGGTGAAAATGCCTTATTTGGAGAAGTGTTGGTGAGACAGCTAAGGGAGTTTCCTGCCAGCATCTAAGACCCAAAAGAGGAGCACAGTGACAGGATGGCAGCAAACTCACAGGTACCACAGTCAGTACCCTTTCCAGCTCTTTGTGTACCTGTCCAAATCACCTCTTATCAGGAACAATCTTTCACAAATTGCCCCTTTGAAAGTCTGCCTACAGAAGCAATTCAGTGCCATGATATATATATATATATTCATCTCTCTATATACACCTACATACTTAACTAACAACACATCAATTATAGTTTTGTATATCTCAAATCAGTAAACTTATTCAATTGCATTATATTCTCACTCCAACCCATAATGCTGCCAGAAGTGTAATAGTCACAGGTTTTAATTTTGTCATATTTTTAGACATATAATGCTAGACAGATACTTCACACAGGCACACCTAAAATAAGAAATACAAGAGCACAAACATTTTAAATAGGCAACTAATACAGCAGAGCATTTACTCTGGAGGTCAATAGATTTTGATAGGAAAGTGATGTCCACCCCCAAAGAGACATGATAGAAGCTGAAAAACTGAAGTACCACAAGAAACACAAGCAGTAAGTATTCAGAATTAATGGTATTTGTATTTCTTGCTGGGTGATACTTGGTTTTCCTGTCCAAAGGCAGTTCACTGTGAATTGAACCCAATTTACAATTTCAGAATGCTTTCCTTACATTAAAATTCTAAGTTAATTAAGGAAGACGGGGATGACATTATTCTATAATTAAGTAGGCATTACACTTCCATCAGCAGAAGTGAGCAACTCTGCATTCCACAGATCAAAGAGGAAGATGGTGACCTACATTTTCTCCTTCCTGGCAGGAGGAGCTGGTGGAGCAATTTTTGGTAACAGACCCCAGCAGGGTGGAACAGTACATTTGGGGAAGACTCCAGACCAACAAAAACAAGCTCTGCTGGTCTCCAGCACAGCACGGGGCAAGGCTCTCTTCTGAGACAGACATATCCTGTGGCTCTTGAGGTGCAGAAATTACATTTTTAATAACATAATCTCAACACAATAAGATCATGATCCAAATTCAGATGAAATTACACATTGCCACTGACTTCTGAAAATTCTGAAGTTTTAAAAATCTTGCCATATTCTCCAAAATTAATTTTTTAAAACATGATTTATTTAATAACAGTATCTACAGCCTGTCAGAGGATTCAAAAATGTCTGTCCACAGTTTTGGTGAGAGTTTCCCTTAAATTATATGGCCAAAATCACTTCTCTGTGGCTAAGGTGTTCTCTTAATAATGTGACTGAGAAGCCCTTCTCAGCTGTCGTTATCCCAACAGTCCCATTGACACTCTAGTGGGGATTTTGGCCTCTGGAGGGTCAAAAGAAGAGCTCTCATTATGAGCTATGAGTCACTCAATTACCGAAATTGAACTGCTTCCCATTTATGCATAATTCTCTAGGCATAATTTAAATTTGATAGAAAAGGAGAAGATGTCCTGTTTCTCCAGTTAGACAGTTCCCCAAACATACTAGGCCTCTGAGAAAGAGGTTAGCTTAAAACAAAGATTAATAGTTTCTGGAGAAAGAAAGCCTCTTTCCTCCAGATGATATCATCAGTAACTCAGTCTACTAGTTAAACCTTTCCTTCTTTTCCAATCAGACCAGCTACACCAATCCCTTTTCAAGATCAGCATGACTCACAAACATGATAGATGAACTAAAATAGAGGAAGTGTTTTTTTCAGCCATTTGAATTTTGCACACACTATTGTTCATGAAAGTTCAAGTGAACTCAAGTGATCACTTAAACCCCAAAGCACAGAAGGTGTAGACATAATTAATAATGAGAAATAACTACACTGCAATAACAAACCACACTGGTTTATAGATCTGAAACAGCCTGCACTGTAACAGACCACCATTTCTTGAATGCAGCTTTATTTTCATTTACATACATTTCTGAGATGATAAACTAGGCCAGAAGAGAAGAGAGGGGACCCATGACAGTTGCACTTCACCCTGGAGTGGGAGCTGGAGACTAGGTGAGACACCCAAGGAAGCCAAGATGTCTCTGTTTGGGCAACTCATTGACATTCTTCTTGTTTCAGTGGATGATCAGGAGTTATTTTTCTGCAGGCCTTCCCAATGCATGTCCCACTGCTGTAGACAAAATCCCATTTCTTTTTTTTTTAGCTCTACATAACTTCTCACCATCTCCCATTTAAATAATTGAGAAAAGAAATCATATGGGTGGGAAGACACAGAGCCAAAATTACTCATCTTTGAAGTGTGCTATGAATTACTTTTTCTTGTATCTCATTTGAGCCCTATGACTCTTTCAGCAGCCAAATGTGCGCAGTAGTTAAAAAATCAATAGACTCCTATTGAGGAGTAAGTATCTTCCTATCTCCTGTGCTGATTTGTTCTGTAACCTCTGACAGGACACTTTCCTCCTTGGCTCCCACTTTGATTGTGAAACTGTACGCAACAACAGCCCCAAGAGTGCAGAGGCAATTCTCAGTGTTGGGGAGCAGAGTCTCCTCCCACTGAGCAACAGCAGCAGCAGGTTAGAGACATTTTCCTCTTTTGGCCATCCTGCTCTGGCCCACCTTTCCCAATGCTTTTTCTGGAGTGCCCCGTGAGACCTTCAGGACAGCATCATGCAGCCAAGGAGTGAGCTCTGGTGCATGTCGTGCAGTGAGACCCCTTTCCCCTGCCAAGCAGGGGAAACTATGAGCTGAACAGGCATTTTCCAGCACAAAACTTGCTACAGAGCTAACTAGGACCTATGCTTATATTATCACTGCAAGTTAGAGCCAAATCTATAAGTACATGGGTAACTGCAAGCCTTGCTGGCTTTATCATCACAGTATTTCTGAGAACTGTGACAGCTGTGTTAAAAAACGGGATCATTTACATGGATCCTTATGCAAGATCATAAACCAGATTTCTTCCAGACTTAATAGTGCTTCATAATCTCTAGCAGTTAGCACCCATACTGTTTGGGTTGCAAGTGAGCTAATTTGTCACCCTTATGGCTCCCGCCAGCAGTAGGGTAAGAGTAGCAGTTTTAATTAAAAGTTGATATGCAAACAAATCTCACGGTTTCTGTGTTAGAAATGGTTCTTCTCACCCTGTGGTTTCCCTGCTGCTGGTCAGGACAAAATTCTTGCCTTTGCAAAATTGCACGTTTTTGTCAAAACACAGGAAGACTGCAGTGATTCTCACACATTTATCTTAGACTTTTGTATGAGAGGTAAATTTCTTTCTGTCATCCCTACTATTTATTTGTTTAGAGCTTCATTCCATAGATTATACTGTCTGGAATTAAGGCATCTGTATCTTCACATCACCAGTCTGTAACTGCTTTAAAACAAAGACTATTTTCTTCTGCATCGATGCCTAGTACAACAGATATCCCAACATGACTATACTGTAAAAATAAGAAATAATAATAAATCTTTAAAGTATTTTCTTTTTAAGTAATTTTACAATACTATCACATATAGGGAAATAAAATGCCCATAGCTATATTTGTACAAGCTATGTTAATGGTCAAAAAATGTGCGAAATTATACCAATAAATACACGTCTAATTTAAATGGTCTGAGTGTGTCACCTGAGTGGCTATTTATTTATGCTTCTTTTTTTTTTCCCCTCATATTAGCTTCCATTTCTGATTCTTTCCTTTCCATGAAGCCCACTAAAACAGACTATTCTCTTTTCTTACTTTGTGGCCACCTACACCAGGCAGTTGCCATAATTGCTGATGCAAAGTCTTTCCATGAGGTCCTAGGTTACAATGTAAGACATAACCAACAGTATGTATTCTATTATCATCTTCACAAGCTCTTAAAGCCGGTTCGTTATCTCCTACCATGACTCATCCCTGATAACTCCCTCCGGGCGCTATCTCTGTTCAATGGGCAATCAAGGACCCCGTGACTCATAGAATTACATCAGCCCATTGGGAGATGCTCCCCCAGATGGGAGGAGCCAGGCATTCCCACCTGGATATAATCTGGGGTTTGGAACAGCACAAACAGCCCTTACCTACTGGGCTCCCAGAGGACAGGAGCTACCACTGGACCGTCAGGTGAAGACCAGACCTTTTTTCTAAAGGATCTCTGCTTTGACTGGACTGCTACCACCACCCTGACTAACAGGGTGTCAGGTTGTATCCGGACTCTCAGTGTTCTTGTACTATTGCATTTATTTTAATTTTCCTATTAAATTATAATTCTAATTTGTGATCTCCCACTCGTTTGTTTTCAAACTAGTACATGTGAACTGAAGAAAGGTTTGGAGTGATTTTTTTTCAAAATCAGGATATTGCAGTAGATCAGTCCAATACCATCTATGCTTTGTGCCATTCTGTTCAATGCAAATTCATTACCACATAGTCTTGGATCAGCACAGATGAAGTCTACTTAGTACAGTCTTCAGCTTTCAGGTGCAGTGCTTCACACACATGCAGGCTCTGGTGTAGTTATCTCAATGTACAATTATTTAACTGCAGACAGCTGTGACATCCAAAAACTGCATGTACAACCCTCTGCAGTGCCACATTTGCATTGATTAAAAGATTCCACATCAATATACACAAGCTAGTGTTTACATACTTTTTGAGCTCAGCACCTGTATGTATACCAAGATGTCCCAAAAAAGGAGTTACAGATTTGTTGCATTCTCTAGTGATGAAAGTTAATCCTCTATGGGCAGTTCTTTTCTGTTTCTCATAGAAGGAGAAAGAAATATCATATTTACCCTCTTTGGCACACCAAAATCAGCAAAAAGGAACAAGATATGTTTGCCTACTCTTGACTCACACATTCAGAGTTCAGAACTTCAACAGTTCTTGGTATGGCAAAGAACCACCACTCTGAATCTTTTCTGAAAGTTGTTAAGCCCTGCCCCCCCTTACTCCTCTAAGATGTATCAAATTTTCTATTGTTTTATTTTCCAATTTACTTGTTGTTCACCTCTAACAGTCTTGTTGCATAAGTTGTTTTTGCCTGAGTAACAATGATGAATGAGATTGTAATTGTTAGGAGATGTTTCCTAAATGGTTTCTTTTATCAACTCTCCCAGTACTTTTTTTCTAAGTTTTTCCATTGCCTTTGACTTAATTTGTACATGTGATCAAATGACTTCAGTATTTAGCAAGCTCTTCACCCTCTTAATTGCTGTATGCTGTGTTTGAAAATACAAACATTCTGAACAACCTTCTTGCCTTCCACAAGTGTTACTCCATTTGCAATGTATGAACACATGCAGTTACTGAACAAGTAGCAGTTTCATTAATCCTGGCAATGAAGCTTTATCCTGCATCCACATCCTTCTTCTCAAAAGTCCATTAAACAATTATGTTGGTCCAATTGTCAGTGGTGACCTTAAAATTTGCTTAGGCTGAAGAAAATAATAATTTTCCTGATCTGTTCACTGCTAATTTATCAGCAAGGTTTAAAACAAGAATCTTAGAATAAAAAAAAAAAAGTACATTATTTTAATGGCTTAAATACACATTTAAAGTTCATGAATGCATGTGGAATGCACTAATCACCTTAGGTAGCTGTCTGGACCTGGGAAAACAGCAATAATGGATGAATCAGTTACCAGATTAATAATATTCCTCTGTATACGAGGAATGTTGACACCATTTAACACAGAAGCAAAAGTGAAAAGACAGAGAATTAGACAATGGTCCTGACTATCACAGATCATTAATCCTAAAATACTTGTGTGGTATTTACAAAATATTTAGCCAGAAGTCCAGCAGTTCCCTGCCTGCTTTCATTATTCTTGGAAGGATGCATCATTATGTCAGCAATAAGGAAAAACACACATAGTTTTGGGATTTGTCCATGGAAAGAGAGGAAAGTAGAAAGATGTTAGAAAAGGGCCACCACAGGCTGCAGCTGTTTGTGCTGCCAGATTTAAAGACCCAGCTCCAGAAGCAACCGCCAGGAATAAAAGCCATGAACAAGTGTAGTTTTGCCAGCAAGAAAGTCAACAGGCTTCAACTTATGTTTGCAGAATGCTCCCAAAAGATTCTTTCCCCTATGGTTTGATAGAACCGTGGTGCTTTATGCAATGATGCAATGCAATAATGTTACAGTTGCTACCTGTTTTGATGCAAGTGCTTTGTTTAGGAGTGGAACACGAGTAGAAGTTGGCATACAGAGAACTAAGAGGCACAAATTTACTGTGTAGGACGACGAAAGGACCTCAGCCAGGAAGAGCTCACAGCTCTCCAGCTCCACAGCTGGTTGAGAGCCACATGGTGCAGAGCTCAGTCCTGGCAAAGGCTGTGTGTGCCCTTGAATAACCTGTCTTAGAAAGTCTAGACAAACAGCTAGATCATTCCAAGGCACTTGCTGAAATCAGTTCTAATAACTGAGCGCCTCAAGGTGTCATTGTCCCCTGCTTCTTATTTATTCTTGTTTTAATTTCACCTTGTTTTAATTTCAGAGCGATTTTCTGCTGAAATGTATGGATGGACAGAATGCTGCAAAATAGATAAATGTAAGATGAGAAGTACCAAACGCTTCCTGCTGGTCTCTGTGTCATAATGTAGATGGGTGCATAGCTTCAAAATTGTTACTGAATTCTTAATAGTTCCTTTTTGCTGTGCCAAACTGTTCTTTATATCAATTGGCTGATAAAGAGCTGTTCCCCCCTAAACTAACAGAAGACAGTAGATGTGCAGCATTTTGGAGTTGCCATATCTCAAGAGGCTGTCACATCCTTCCTTCTAGCAATAGAGATACTATTACACCAGAGTCAGTTTTTCCATTTTTAAAGCTAAATGGAAGAGGAGTGGTACCAAACTGGTAGGGCTGAAACATGGCATTGTACCTTGGGTATCATGTAAGCGTGGGTTTGTGTCAGGAATTACTTTTTCTCAAGTAAAAAGGACAGAGGGCAAAAAGCCATTATTCACTCTATATATCAAACAGTACAAAGCCATCTCTAGCAGACTGAAGATGGAGCTGGAATTCGATTCAGTGTTTGCATATATCAGTAGTTGATGGAAGAAGCGCAGAGGTCCAGTCCTGCCAGGACCAAGTCATGCAAGTAAACCCTGCCAGAGGCAGCTTTGGTGCTGGTGGGGTCCACCTTGCACAGGCACAGTGGAAGTGCTCTGTTGTGGAGTCCTTACCCTGCTGGAGCAGTCCATGCTTTGTTTGACTGCATGCATCTCCACCCACTCACAGATTGTCAGCTTAAAAGAGATCAGTGCTAATAAGCATCAAGGATAACAGCTATCTGCTATTAAAATGTATATATAATGAATTATTTTTATATGAGAATTTGACATATGTCCACTCTAATGGGGAAATTTAGATTTGCATGTCATTCGAAACTCTGTCATAACATATTTACTTTTTGCAGATGATTAGCGCATCTTGGAAGTACTTTCTAAAACTGTTTCTTGCACATGCCTCTAAGCCTAATAAAGTTCTGTGTTGCTGTTAAGAGTGCATTGCTGCCTGCTTAACTGTGAAAAGCAGAAATGAAAAGCAGAGAAGATGCTGTGTCTTTGCCAAAAGGTTTCACTCAAGTATTAAAAAATCAGCAAGCAATCAACACAGGTCCTCATGTTCCCAGTCAGAAAACAGAGAGTTTTGTATATAAGTGGTTATTTAACATAGTGAATAAGTCAATCCTCTCACTATATTTCAACTAATTAACAAGGTTCCATATACCTTATGTGAACTACCTATTTCCTCACATCAGGTGTTTCAAGAACTGAGTAAAACTAGCACTGAAAACACTGTAAAATATCAGTGGGAAAAAGGCCATCTTCGTGTCAGCGTCTTTCACAAACAGGACGAGGGCCCAGGCAGATGTTCCAGAAGCTTTTTTATTCTTTCATTCAAGCATCAGCCTCATGTGCACAAGAGAAGGTACACGGCTCACACCTGCACTGACAACCTGAAATCTCTTGGTTACAGAACATTCTTAAAAGTTTTTCAGCCCATAGCATGCTTCTAAAGTTTAGAGACAACTGTTCTAACCAGGAACTAAAAAGCACATGTACACCTGCTACAAACAATACTCCCTTGTATGTCTTGTAATAACAATGCACAATATTCCATTATTAAGCTTAAAACTTCAGTACCTTTGCTCAGCACATTTTATGCTTCAAGACTTCAGCTTCAAGACTTCTCTGAGCCAAACCTAGAAACACTAACCCTTGTTTTAATGTCCTTGCTGTCTAGATAATTGTATCTTTTTCTACCTTCTGGCTTTTGCAGTTGCAGCTGAACCTAAAATCTGCTTTATTTCTGAAACCTGTTTTTCTCACTCAATCTGAAAGCTTTCTCACCTTTTGCATTTCCCACATCTTCACTGTCCATGAACAACATTTTAGCATCTGTTCCTTAAATCAGAGCTGAGATAATGTGAGCCCCACTTCTGCCTTCCTTCACCCTGAGCCAGGGTTGCTCTCATGGGTATCTTCCACCCATGCAAGTCAGCTTGCACTGTTTGGTGCTTACTTTGTGTTAAAGCAAAGCTGTGTAGTGTCAGGGTATTCCAGCAAACTGCACTGAGCCACATCATCTATACACTTTTGAAATCTGCATTCAAATAAACTTGAGAAGCTGACCACCTTGTTTCTTAGGTGGCTCCAAAATCTCCAAGTGCTGAAAGTGGCAGTGAATTGTTTCCAAAGGATGTCTGACATCCTGACCTGTAGGAAGATGTCCTGTCCAAACAAATGAGGAACTATTAAGAGCAGTACCACTGGGAGGAGACCTTGGGGTACTAGATGTCCTTGGGGCGAACTGTCTTCTGTAATTTCTAATTTCCTTATGAAGAAGTTCTGAAGCTATTGCTGTACATCTCCTCTCTGCAGAGGGACATGATCTCAGCTGCATCACACTAGTACTGTTCCAGAAATGCTAACACGAAGCATGAAAATATAGGGTATCAACCACAATATCCATTGTCTTTCACAACTCTCTCTGCTTTTTCTCTGCCACCAACCCAATATCCCTGCATATCTCTGCAATGCTCTGGTGCCCTTTCAGCCACTCCTTCTCTCTAAAAAATGTCTACACATCATAAACACACCATGTGGTATTAGGAAAATATCCTCTAGTGTATTCAAATACTTTATCACCTTTATACATGGACAAAATCAAGCATCATCCTGAGCAAGTAAAAGTTTTATGGTAACATAACATCACCCAAGAAAATGTCAGGGCAGGACTGCAGCACTGCTTCTGGGCAGAGGGCTCAGAGCTGTGGGGTGTACTGCCAGCAAGCCCAGTGCTACACAGACACAAGCAAGTCCTGTGGACACAGGCAACTAAAGTTTTTAACATTCTGGGAGGGGTCTGTGCACAGAATTTGATTTGCCTTCACGAAAACACAGGATGGGTGTTGGAACCCAGTAGCATAGACAGGATGGTGACTTGGTGCCTGTAGCAGTCACATCTCTCAAAGGCAGAGCTTTCAGGACTGAAAAAAACCAAACAGATGGGCTGAGGGAACCCTCTAAGGAGAGAGAGAGACTGGAAGAGCAAGAGGAGATGCCTTCACTGGGACCGGTATTGAATGTGGTATTGAAGATGTAGAAGTATTAAATGTATTGAACACTATGCATTTGCATTTGACAAAAGACATAGAGAGAAGTTATAAAGATGTATGATCAAAGTAGTAGGGTTTTCTCCTATGCAGAAAATGGATAACACCTTCCAGTTATTTTAAGGTGAAATCTTTTGCAAAGACAAAAGCTGCATTACACTCCTAAGCATTTACAGAGATACTTTTAGGTCTTTAGTTGCAGCATATAGAAGAAGATACAATATTACTGTCACCGAGCAACACTTACCTAGTTTTCTTTGAAGCCAGTGGTAAACTACTACTGCCATCAGTCAGAAACAAATTGGGCCTTGAATATGTACGCGTTTAAGTAAATTGCTTATTAGCTTCTTCCATCAAATCTGCAGTTGAGCCTACCACTGCCAGGCAGAGATAAAACCCACGTTTATTTAGAGAGGCAACAGTTGCAGAATATGAATTGCTTTGTCTTCTCTGCTTCCTTCAGCCACTCCATAGAGGGAAAGGCAGGCAAGGCAAGGCAAAACCAGCGAGCCCACAGCTCTGGCTTACATGAAGTCATGGTCTCTGGCAGCCCAGTGTTGCCATTGCTGGACATGAACCAAGATTACAGTGTCTCAGAACAGAGGCTTGCATGACTTACTCTGCCTAAATTTGTCTTGCCCTGCCTGGATCTTTGTTTTTACCTGGTTTTCATGTTTTCACTTGGTTTCTTTTTCTGACACACAATCCAATTATTGGATCATAAGGTGCAGCTTTTTTGGACCACTACAAAAGTCCAGAGACCTGCCAGAGAATCTCTGAACTGTGGGATTAGGTATAACCTCCAAGTGCAAGACTGACTGCCTGTCCTTGTTGTCCTCTCTGAGAAGGGAAGACAATAAAGTTCTAATAGATTTTCAATACAGTTTCTAATAGATTTTGTTGCTGGACAATACAATACGGTCTTTCCTCAGCATATTTACCAAAATGAATATAAAATTTGTCCATTCCACAGACCTCTTAAAAAGCCCTGCATGCAGTAAAAGGGTTAATAACTCAGCTTCTCTTGTGCCTGTAGACATTAGTTTTTATGACTAAATGTTAAATTTTACAGTTACATACATTTTATATGCACTGATTTTTATTGCTTAGCCAGTTCTGCATTTATGAATCATCCTCAGATCCTTTAGCTACTTGAGTCTAGGAATGAAAGTTAGAATGATGCTTGGTGCTAACATCGTTTGTTTTGGGTTTTTTAATCAACTTATGAGGCACAGTTAAAAGATTCATTTTCAGGAAAGAAAGTGTAAACTAATCAACACCTGAAGTGACATGTGTCTTGAAGAAATCAGCACAGACATTTAAAGAACTAAAAATTGTAAAAAATTAAATGTATGAAGAATTACTCAAGAATGAAACAAAGGCCTTTTCCTATACATACATACTTCCTACACACTTTTTTTAAAAAGCAAACTCTTCTCCCCAAAAGAAAAGTAAACCTGCAAACTCTAATATAAACATCACTTTCTCCTATACCCTTGCTGAAATAGTTCTGTAATTTCCAAACAATGCCATGTGTTCTGCTACCAAATTGGATCAAGAAGCTCGGGGAGCTTATCCATAATATTGTTCTCAGAACCATTTATGGAACATATATTTCATCCACAGGGTCTACATCTTGAAACACAGTTTATTATTCTGGGCTCACGGCAACATTCAGTGCTTTGGATTCAAAAGCTGCTGACAGTTCATTTCCATTGCTCAGTCTTTGCATTTCTGGGTTCAAATCCAGTCGAGTACTGGCAAGCTGACGACTCAGGGAGTGCACCTTCAGCTAAAGACACGAGGAAAAGATTTTTATTAGCAGAAGATAACCATCAAACTAAATTATACCATGACTCTTTTAGGACAGACAGATACATTTAAGTGGAAACATAAAAGTAATTGCCATAAAACTCATTAGAAAAATAGGCACTTCTCATATCATTTTCAAGTGATATAGCATTCCTGCTAGTTACAGGGCAGCCAAAATAATCCCTCATTGGAGAAGCAATCACTGGATGTATATTTATCAGGTACCTAAATAATCTGAAAAGGAAGCAAAAATAATTAGGATCAAAAAGTTAACAAACTGAAAGCAGATATATAGAATCAAATGCAAGTGTGTGGATTAATACACACTTAATGCTGTAAAGTGCTGGTCTCTGAACCAAGCCCAGCAAATCCCTTCAGCACATTTCCTTACTAAACACATCACACAAGACCAATTGGGGTGTGACTGCAGAGAGCCATTTTAGTGTGGCAATGAATACAGACAGTACCAGCATCTTGCAGGACTGTGCCCTTTATGCACATTTTATATGTCCTGAAGTGTAAGATCTAACTGCATATACCTTCTAAATACACAATAACTACAGGCAGAAAGATACAAGCATGAAGATACAGAAGTCTGCTTCTCTACTTATATGATGGCTATTGTAATTGAAATGTTTGTATACCCTAACTTACAGAGTTTAAGTTTAAATTATATAATTTTTAATAAAAGCACCTCCAGCTCTCACATCAAATGATAAATCCTTTGAAAATTAATTCTTCAGCTTCTATGTAAGCTTTTTTCCCTAAACAAGTACTTCTTCCATAATTCTCTATTTTCTTTAATGTTTTCTTCTTACCAATAACTACCACACACTGCTTATCATACAAAGACTTTAATATCGAATTAAATACCACAGAAAATGCTGCATATTTTCCAATGCTTATTGCATGCCTTTAATTTGTTAGTAAATTTCTGTTGACTTAGGTGTGGGCAAGAGTTCTGCTGCAAGGATGAAAGTCGCCAACTACTATAAGTGTCTCAGAAAAATCACGGATGAGGTACAAGATTTAGGAAATCTAAAGCAGGAATAAGTTCCAGCATTACCAGATGTTTCCTATAAATGCAAAATGAAACCATAATATGATTTCAATATAGTCAACACCAATTTCCACTTTAACTGCTAAATCATCAGCGGATGATGATAGGTGATCCCGATAATTCTAGCTGTCTGATGTTTTGCCATGAAGTTCTTGCTTTCAGCAGTTTGTATTTTGCCGAACACAATCAATTGGAGTACATTTTCTTTCTTTACTGTAGGCGGTTATGTTTTTGTTTTGGTTCTTAGGTTCTGAACAGCCAGTTCAGCTGTTTCTGAAAACTGGGGAAAAGAGTCAATAACTCTTCAAGAGCTTGAACTAACATTTTATATGATCTTTATGTTTACACATAGCAATAGGGAAATGCAAAATTTGTGCTGTGCCCATGACAAATGACAAGTTTCTAAAATATACATATTTTTAAATCTCTATACTGTATATATTCTATACANTGCCCGGGGAGTATCCCAGCCGGGAATCGAACCCGGGCCCCGGCAATTACTGTGCCGTATGCTTAACCACTACACCACCGGGGCTCCCATTTATATATTCATTATATATATATAAATACTACATACGTATAGATATATCAGATTTGTAGAAATGGTGATTGGCAGAATTTAAAGGATGTTTGCAGAAGATATCACTGGGCATCCCATCTGCACTGAGCATGATTCATTCCACCTGAAAAGACTTATAAATACCAGTTATAGCAAGCATACCATTGAGAAAAGACTCATTACTCTGGGTGAATTTTCACTTCAGAAATCACTCTTGACCAAAAAAAGCAAGCAATTATACTGGGGGAAGAAGGAAACCTTCTTAGCTCTAAGGAATCTGCTTCCCCAGGTCTCTACTGCTCCAGTACATAGTGCACATCCTTGAGCATTCTCACCTGGATCCCATTCCTGTTGTCCTGACCTGCTGGATTTTGCCAGCCCACAGCACTCCTGGGAGGTCCACAGAGGGCAGTACATAACTGCAAATCCAACTTCATAGTTCTTCTCTTGGAAAGAGGGGATTCAGCACCATATGATTCCATCAGAAATCAGTCTACATTGCTAAACTAACTTAACACCCCAAATGCACTACATGCCTATCTGTAAAAATCTGAGTAGAATTTGCCCCAAGAACCACGAATTGAACCCACAGCTGATGATCTGCGTTACTGCTATGACTGACACACCAACCTCTGCAATCCCCAGGGTGTCCTTCTAACCTTTGCTGGGCAGCTGGTCTGTATAAGCCTTCATCTAGTGGAAGCCTGGGCTGTGTAACTAAATGTCTATTGACTGTCTTTTGTGGACCTACCAAATGGAATTAGATGCAATAAAATAATTAACTTTTTCTAAGACATTTTGAAAATGTTAGAAGACTACATTGTCTGTAAGACTGAGTATTCTAAGATAGGAGATATTAAGGTTGATCCTTATAAACTGTCCCTTGGGAAAAGATGTGCTGGACTGGTGAGCTCTGTGTTATCCCTGTTATCTTGAAATGTCTCCCTACAAATGGGTTTGATGTGGATGACACGGGCAAAAGTAATTATCATCTAAAATCCTGTAACTGCATGAACACATGGTCGTTGTCTGAACCAACCACCATGGTTATGGAGAAGAATCACTGGAGATTAGCACATGGCTGCAAGGAGAACATTTTGAGAGGAAACAAATTTAATTTAGGTCTTTGGGAACACAGGAGTGAATGATTCAGCTCCAGTCCCTTTCAAGGAGTCATAGGATGGTTGAGGGTAGAAGTGACAGGTCAGAAGGAGGTCATCTGGTCCAAGCCCTCTGTCCAAGCAAGGCCACCCAGAGGTAGTTGCCTGGAACTATGTGGAGATGTTTTTTTCATCTCCAAGTTAGACTCCACCCTCCTTAGGCAAGGTGTGTCAGTTACTGGTTACCCTCACAGTGCAGAAGTGTTCCTCCATGTTCAGAGGGAACCTCTCACCTTTCAGTTTGTGTCCAGTGCCTCCAATCCTGTCACTGGGGACCACTGAAATGAACCTGGCTCTGTTCTCAGTGCACCCTCTTTTCAGGGACTTATACACATAGATAAGACCCCCCCAATCTCTTCTCTAGGCCTTCTCTCCTCTGAGCTAAACAGTCCCAGCTCTCTCAAGGTTTCCCCACAGGAAAGATGCTTCAGACCATTCATCACCTTTGTGGCCATTCCTTGGACTCTCTCCAGTATGTCCATGCTTCTTGTACTGGAGAATCCAGCACACTCCCTGTGTGGCCTCGCCAGGGTGGAGCAGAAGGGAGGGATCACATCCTCAACCTGCTGGCAACACTAAGAAGATTAATTTTGAGATTGTACCACATGTGTCATAATCAGGATGTGCAAATGACATCTCTGACTTCTAGGGACTTTATATTCCAGATTTTGCTTTTTCCTATAGTCTCTATTCTTCTTTTTCCCATCATTACTTTGAAAGTCTCTTTCTGAAAGTACATCGTATTTGTAGGCACAATTAATAAAATATATGTACTGGAAATACAATCCTAGTTTTGGATTTAACTCTTAAAAATTCAATAACCCAAAGTCATAAAGTACATGTAAATATTTCATTACACACATTTAATTGGACTAGGAATGTGCTTTTCTCTGATGTAGATTTATGAAATTGGCTGCAAAAGGGGATAGGGATGCTACTTGACTCTTATTTGTATTTTATGACAGAGATAAATCATTGTCAGCATTTGAATATATTGAATATTATTAAGGTTTAACTAGTGTCTATAAATTTTTTATTAGAACTTTTCTTTGAATAATTGCTTCAAATTAAATTGAAATTCTTTTTTTTTTTTTAATATGACAATGCTACAGACATTTACATTTCTCAAAATATTCTTGAAAAGGAAGTTAAGAGCAGAGAGATATACTGGAGATTTAGTATTCACTGAGATAGTGGAAGCATTACCAAAGAAACTTGGGTTTCAAAGGGTCAGTGTTAGGTCCTTTCTATATTTTACATGGAACAGAGTCCTAAAAAAAAACCCAAAAAACCAAAACAAAACAAACTACCAAGGAAACACAGAATAAGTTACATAAGCATTCACCATATCGAGCATATTGCCTGGTGGAGAATTCCAGTTATGACCATCATCAGTGTAGAGGACACCTTCTTACACCACAAGTCTCCAAAGGCGAGCTGCCTCAGGCAGACAGAAAGGGCTGGAAGAGGACCCTTGGCAAGTGGCTTGTTCAGAGCTGCTCACAAGGCCCTCCCCACACACTGTGCCAGACTCTGCAGCCTGAAAAGCCCCTGCTGTGGCATGTGCCCTGTGCTGAGCTCCTCAGCATTTCATCTTGAAGTGTCTGAGCTGGGGAGGGCTGGGATCCTTGCTCTGTCTGATGGGCTGAACCCTGGGGAGCAGGGCTAGCACGGGGGCTCCTTCATTAACTGCTTCCACTTTAATCAAACCTTTCTTATGCACCTGGACAGCAGCTTTTCAGCCTAGCTGGCCTCTGCTAAGCTCACAAGTACTAAGCTAAACTCGTCAATAAGCTTAAATTAGTGAAGTAACCAGAATTCTTGGATTTAGCATTGGTGACTTCTTGTAATCTCAATATTTTCCCACTGCAGCTGCTGGCTAGGATTGATCTTTTCTCAACAGCTCTGCTTCACTGAAGTCAAAACATCACCTGATAATGATTTTTGCTAGTAGGAGATGGATGAATGTAAAGCTACAGGTTAAACTAACAACACAATTAGCAGGATGCCACAGTTAAGTCACGGTTTACCTGCTGCTGAGTCCAGCCTCTCCCTTGTGTTAACTGAGGCAGCTGCACGGACCTTGAGTGGCTTCACAGTGCATGTCAGCACTGCCCACTGCAGGGACACGCAGGTACCTGAACTACTTTTAAATAAAAATAGAGGTTGGAGAAACCATATTGCTGCCTTATAAGAGTGTTACACGTAAATTTTACTCAAGACTACCGATGCAAAGCACAGTGCTACTGCAACCAATTTGCTTCCAGGACTCGTCCTCTCTCATTTATAGCTCACCTTCGACGGCTTTTTAACCACACAGGAATATGGCCCTGGGGACCCACATTTACAGAGCACCATCTCTGGTCCTCATCTCCTAGGTGTGAAGGATGTATTAATGGGTTGGAGTTTCGGCCCTGAGGGACAGGGGTGGGGACTTGCTGCTTGGTGACTTGCGAGGGGCCCTACCCTGAAACCAGCCCCAAGGGAGCCCAGGCCATCATGGGGATGAAATGAGGCTCCAAAATCGTGTGCTCCTGAAATGTTGTGTGCTAGCTGGGTTTTTCTCCGGTTTTTTATGTTTTAAACACAGAAAGCTGTCGGGGTTGCAGTGTGTCCCATCAATCAGCATACCACGCAGTATCTATATTAAACATCCTACTGAGTCTCACAGGGAGCGTGAAATCTCCAGTGACACAAGATAAGAAAATATTCAGCAGGCTTTCTTAAACAATTTATATGTTATGGGACTGAAAGGTCAGTGAGCAAAAATTGTATTTTATCTTCCCTGCATATATACTGCTTGATGATTAGGTCAAAAATGTTACAAATACAGATGCAAGTGAAAAATATGACTATTCATAGGCAGAGATAGGAAAACAAGAGGGTTATACTGCTCATTTTAGTCCCTGAACAACAGATTCAGAGAATGACGGTGCACTGCTAAGGAGAGCTGCTTTTCTATCTCTTACAGCTGTTTCCAATCTTTTGCCTTGGCATACCTGCAAAGCTTGTGTAAAATTACTAGCAAAATACATATTTTATCAATTCTTGGCCACCTCCAGTGCAAAAATTCATGAAGAGCTAGCTCATCCTTCAACTGGCAATATTAGACAAATGCAAATCAGTCACATTTCCATCCAATTGACTGCTAAGGGGTTTGATCTTGTCTTCAAATACTTGCAGGGATGGGGGGCCTCAGTAGACCTAATAAGTCTGGTTGGGTAATTAGGGCTGAAAAATCTGAAGTTCATGTTTCCTGTTTAATGGGGTAGATGTATGCAGGACTTTCCGGAGAAAGAATTCATCAAAGAAAAGGGGAAAGACCAAATTCGGACCCTCTGTGTAGGGACTGTGCCTCGTCTCAGCTGCACCAAGGCAGAAGTTTTTAGCAATGAATATTCTTTTATGTTGAATTTAAGAATTTCAGCAAAAAGAAATGAAAAACAATAATGAATTTTTAATGCACAGGACAGGCAATTGGGCACAAGGCATTTCTGGGCTTTTTGCCCAGATCTGTCATTGACTTCTTGATTATATCTTCTGGGTCTGTTTTATGCTTTTAAGGTAAAAAAAAAATAATGGAGTAATGTGAATGTTAAGAAAATGGAGAGGTTTGGTTCACTGCAGTGTGATCTGTTGGGTCATGTTGCAGGCTGGGTTAAGAGACCTTCAGTGTATTTCAGTCCTTCTCAATATCCATTTTGCCATTTTTCTTTATTATGTACTGGCCCCAAATTTGTTTTTTTCAGGGCAAATGCTCTATCTGGCTGCATGGGTACAGCAAAGTAGCCATGCAGGACAGAGACATCTGTGCTAGCTTTAAAGTACATCTCATTACAGAGGACATTCCTACAGGCAAAGTCACCAGGCTTCTCTGAGATGCATGAAAGACCATGCTGAACTGGTGGAGACCCTTTTAATGTTTTTGAGTTAGCTAAGAGCCATGATGCAATATGCAGCATAGACCTATCCCCATGTGGGAATTTTCTACAGGATGGTACAAACAGAGCACTCACTTCATTCTGCAGGGGGATACAGGAAGGGCTGCTTACTTTATATGGATTCTTGCCACAACCCACTCTTCTTGGTGAATTTGGGGAATGGGCTCTGTAGATACACACGTGTGCACACAGGAGATGTTACCCAAAAACAACAAGAGGAAAAGTGTGTATGGAGAGAGAGGGCATCTGGAAGTCTCACAAAAGGTAATAAGCTCTGGAGACTTATGTCTCTCCTGAATCTAATAGCTGATAAATGATAGCTGATAAACTCAGAACATCAAGAGCCTGCAGATTGTCCAAGGCCATTGCCACGCAAGAGCATCAGCACTGGGCTTTGTAACTCACACCACAGTCAAGGAGGTGGTGGCTGCTATATGTAGACACTGAGCATGGTCTACAGGGTTGATATAAGGAAGGAAGGGAGGGCTGCTGAACACTTTCTTAAAAGCTATTGGTGCATTACTATGAACCTCGGCTTCTCAGTGAATACCCAGAGTTGGCCTCCCCACTGCTGCTCTAGCTGGGTAAAATGAATGACTGGGAGGGTAACTGAGTGGACTGTATCAACAATTACCTGCTGTTAACAGGTGTGATACTTTATTCTCTTACTAATAATCACGTAACTCATAAAATGTGTTCCAATAAATGTTGGTGGTAATCTGTATCTCCCCCTGACTGGTTCCCCTGTCTGGAAAATGTACCTTCTTCTCCCCCATAGTTGGAGACAAGGAGACAGTGCAAAGAAGATTCCATACTGTCCTTGTATGGAATTGGGGAGGCAGGGATGATGCTCTGGAGATGGAGTCAGGAGAGAGGAAAGCTTTTACAGGGGCAGAGAAGGAGAGGCTAGCAACATGCCCCAGGTATGAGCCCACTGACCTGGCCTAGAGGTCACTCATGACATCTAGGTACTGACAGAAACATAAGACATATATTAACAATAATGGTGGCATTAAATTACCAAGGTCCTTAGACAGATGGTGCTACAGGCTGTTCTGCCTCTTTCATTTGGTGCATAAAGCAGACATAAGTAGATAGTCATGTAAAGATTGCTAAGAATTCCTATTCACAGCTGACTTTTTTCAGAGACTGGTTTCTAGATTCTGTTTAATTTTTGGAAACAGAACAACTCAGTCCACAGAATTTTTATCTCATTAATAGAGCTAATAGGCTCATGAATGGACAATAAAATCTTTGCCTTTATATTCTTCAGCTCTGTTGCTAAGAGCTATATAGAGCACAAACTGTTCACATAAAATTTCACATTTTTCTTCACTGAAACCCCAACAGGAAGAAAAAAAAAAATCTGCTGACATTGATTAAGATTTTGAAAAAGCTCCTATGGTTTTTACCACACCAGGCTGCCAGTTTATAGTCTGGGAACATTATCACAGTTTCATTTCCACAACAAAACGGCTCCATTCTTTTCTTCGAGGTTTGACCGTTCACCCTGTCCCTGGCGTTTTGCATCAGAAATGCACTTGTGTTGTCAAGGGTGCCAAAGAAAAGTAAAAGGAAAGGACAAGTGTCTAACAGGTTACTATAGTTTCTTTTGTGCTCTCAAAATTTGTAGGCTTCAGGCATTTAAAAATGTAATTAACATTTGTGCATATGATAAATTTAAAAAATGGGTGAACTTTTCACATCTGAATGTTAACAATTTCCATTGTCTGTTACCAATAAATTTCAGTGGCTGGTAATTTTTACTCTACATATTTTTGTCAGGTTTTAAACCTGATAGGTCATACTAAGCAGACTATACAAAGTTGGGTGGGAATGTTGATCTGCTGGAAGGTAGGAAGGAATTGCAGAGGGATCTGAACAGACTGGATTCACGGGCCAAGACCAACTGTATGATGTTCAGCAAGGCCAGGTGCTGGTCCTGCACTTGGGTCATGACAACCCCATGCAGTGCTGCAGGCTGGGGAAAAGTGGCTGGAAAGCTGCCCTTGGAAAAGGACCTGGGGGTGCTGGTTAACAGTGACTGAACATGAGCCACAGTGTGCCCAAATGGCCGCCAAGAAGGCTGGTGGTGTCCTGGCCCATATCAGAAATTGTAGCCAGCAGGACCAGGGCAGTGATTGTCCCCTTGTACTCAGCACCAGTGAGGCCACACCTCAAATCCTGTGTCCAGTTCTGGGCCACTTCAAGAATGACACTAAGGGGCCGAAGCATGTCCAGAGAAGGGCAATGGAGATGGTAAAGGGTCTGTCTGGAGCACAAGTCAGATGAGGAGCAGCTGAGGGAGCTGGGGGTGTTTAGCCCGGAAAAAAGGAGGCTCAGGGGAAACCTTATCAGTCTCAACAACTGCCTGAAATGAGGCTGTAGCCAGATGAGGTTGGTCTCTTCTCTGAGGCAACATGTGACAGGATGAGAGGACATAGCGTCAAACTGTGACTGGGGAGATACAGGTTGGATATCAGGATGAATTTCTTCATGAAAAGGGTTGTTAACATTGGAACAGGCTGCCCAGGGAGGTGGTGGACTCATTATATTTGGAGGTATTCAAGAAATGACTGGATGTGACATTCAGTGCCATGGTGTAGTTGCCAAGGTTGTGATTCCTCAAAGTTTGGACTCAATGATCTCAGAGGTCTTTTCCAACCTAAATGATTCTGTGATTTTACAGACACAGAACAGGAAATAACCATTTCAATGTTCAGTGTAAAATAGAAAGTCTGTTCCCTCCAAAAATGAGAGAAAATAATTTCAACTATTGCAGGCTGGTAGGTGGGAGGCGTCTTGCTAATATTACATATTGCTAATTCTTTTTTCTTTCACTGCCATTTTATACAGTCATTTAGCCACAACCTATGAAAATGCGTGAATAATCCAGTTCTGCTATGCCCACTTAACACCGCTCCATAAGCAAATCAAATACGATCTTGGCAACATCTGAAGGTACAGCAAAATTAATGCTCTGAAGAATGGAGAGATCATGCAGCCAGAGATCTCACATGACAGTCGTCTTCCTCCGCAGTACCCCTGTTAAATTCCAGAAGAGACTAATTGTTAATGAAAATTATCATTTTACAGTTGTCCTACAAGGAATCCAAAGGTTTTACAGTAGTCTAGTTTAAAGCGTTGTGGTGATGCCTTTCCCGGGTCTTAAAATTAAAACCAAAACATGGTTTATGGGGAAAAAGAGTTTTTACCTCAATATTTATTTCAGGATCCTGGGGTACAGCACTTCATCCAGGTGGAATGCCTCAAAAATGCATGCACCACCCTCCACACTGAAATACACACAATTACAGGCCTTGCGAAATTAACATATTTATCAAAGATCCCCTAATGGGAGGCTCGAGTGAACCCCCTGTTCTGAACCCCCTTTGATGGGCCTATCTTTGTTTACAAAAACATGTTCTGGAGAGGACCTTGGTGTCTGGGGCTTCCAGGACGTTTGGGCTCCCAGCCTAACGGTACAGTGGCTCTCAGCACTAAGAATGCATAAAACTATAAAAAAGAGTATGTAAGAGGGGTATAAAAGAAAAAGCAAAAAATCATTCTGGCATCAGGGGTATCTATATCATAAAACCATGTATCACAGCTGATATACAGGTGGCAGCCTGGTAAGCAAACTCAGCAGCAAATCCAGTAACTATTGGATTGTCCCCTGGTGAGAGCATTTGTGGGTCAGAGTAAGCTAACACAGCACCAGGAAATCTGCATTGTGCATATTCTGTGGTAATAACCTGAACTTCTTTCTCTGAGGCTGACAGGAAGATGCCTAAGAAAGGTGCTAGTTTACAGAGTCTGTAAAAATTCAGTTAAGGTTTAGTCCCTAGGAGGGTATTATACCAACTTGAGCAATTAGGATTAGAAAGAGACAGAATTAAGTCAGTACTACTGAATTTTGTTTGTGTGTCTCTTTAAAGATTGGTGCCCAAGAGAAAAAAAAATCCTGTAACAGAGAATTTGAAAGTAAACACCTCAGCGTTTTAATAACTGCAAAAGCCATTTTTGCTGGAATGCCATGAACACTATTGCTGTAAGATAAAGTGAAGGACAGTCCTATAAACAATACATAAAAAGACAAAGACACTACTTGTCACAGTGCTTATTTCAGAGCTAAAATGCTGCCTACGAGTTCCCATTGCCCTATTTTAATGTTCCCAGCTGGCTTCTGCGGGGAAATGCTTACTTTTTCTCATGAAGGAATGAGACTACACCTTCATCTAATACAATTAATATAGGGAACACAGAAAAACTCTCCCTGTTACCTTTTTGCCCCCCATCTCCCTGGGCTGGTAAGACAAAAGTATCCGAATTGCAGATCATTAGCCCTGATACGAGACTTTCTGGAAAGCAGTGTAAATAAATCAATGTTTAATCAAAGGGACACAATAAATTCAGTTGAGAAGCCTCACCCCATTGCATCTCTCCATGTTCCCTCTGGTCCATAGTATGTCTAGTATGTCTGATGGAGGCAGGTGTAAGCATCACAACAGCATTAAAGGCATTCATCTGCCTGCTCATGTCACAGACAGGATGAAGAAACAGGATCCAGAATATTTATTCCTCCCTAAATGAAGCCTGGAAAGAAAGGACAATGAAATGAAGAGCCTGGGAGTCAAAAAAAAAATTTAAAAAGGGAAGCAGGGAGGAGAGGGATGAAGAATGGGCAGTGGTTTCTAGGTAAATTCTGAGAGGTTCTTGGAGGGAGCAGATTATCCAAGGCATTCAAAAGGCTTACAGATTAAGATTCATGAAGCAGGTGAAATGATTCAGGCTGGGTAAAGACATGGTTAGAAGACAAGGTGAAGATGAGTTTAGCAAATTTGTTCCAGAATCAGCAAAAGGATGACTAGAAATGAGGGCAGAAAATGATAAATATTTTGTCAACAAAGAAAAATTGTCATGAATAGACTTGGTAATATTACATAAAACAAAATAATTAGATTTAATAAGTGAGTAGATGGAGAGGCAGAAAGAATGAGAAATCAAAGGTAACAGTAAGATTGCAAGACAAGGAGGACAGTACAATTCTGAACAAACAGAAAAGGGAGCAAATAACATCCTGGGAACAGATAAAGTCTCATCTGGAGAAAGTTTGAAATGGCAAGGTAACACCAAAGAAGCTATCTCAGAGACAAAAATTCACAACAGGAGGAAGAAAAAAAAAGCAACAGAAATGGTTGGGGAGGATAAGGTAGTCAAAATAGAGATTATAAAGATAAAAGGAGGAGGACTGAGGGTGAAAACTTGAAGGGTGCCAACAGATAGTGGAGAGAGAGTGGGAGGATCTACCAGAGAAGGTGCTGATGAGAACAGTGTCTGATGTTAAAGTAGAAAGCAGAGAGCACAGGCTCACCAAAGGATAAGATGGAAAGGAAGAAGATGTGGGGACGTTCCAGTGGTCCTGAAGGCTGCATTAAGGGGCATCTGAACTGAAAGAAGCCCTCAGGCATAACTAGGAGAGAACACAGGTGAAGGGGGTCTCCGTGGATACTGAAACTAGGTAAAACAGAAAGTCTGACAAATACAAGACAGGAATGAATATTTGGATGTCTAACTGGGTGTGGGAAAAGCTCAATGGGGATGGTGCAACCATGGTTCCAAGCTGACTGAAAAAAGCTGGAGAAGGGAGGCAGAGCAGCAGAGAAACAGCTGAGAAATAAAAGAACAAAGGGCATTATGACTGTATCAGAGAGGGAGTAGAGAGGAAACACAAAAGAAATCTTACGCTCCAAGGCAGAGAAAGCAAGATGAGTTTGGATTTCATTGAGGGTAAAGGCAGGAGGTAGGAAAATCAAAGTAGTTTTAATTGCCTTAAAGCAGATTTTGCTCTTTAATATTAGCAAAGTGTTGCGGCTGGCGGTGGCGAGTTGTCGCAACCTTCCAGAAGTGTCTCTGTAAAGAGCTGCTCGGCGGTGCCAGACACACAGAGGCACAGACACACACACAGGCACACACACACACAGAGGCACACACACACACAGGCACACACACACACAGAGGCACACACACACACAGAGGCACAGACACACACACAGGCAC
>VZRF01004963.1:711219-735442 GCA_013396875.1 Vireo altiloquus
CACACACACACAGAGGCACACACACACACAGAGACACCCACACACACAGGCACACACACACACACAGGCACACACACACACACAGGCACACACACAGGCACACACACACACAGAAGCACACACACACACAGGCACACACACAGAGGCACTCACACACACCCGACAGCTTCTTTGTTGGTCAACAGCAAAGAGATGGGAAGGGTCCTTGTCTGGAGTTCCACAGGAGGGTTTATTGCGGCCATACGCATGAACGGGTCCAGTACAAGAACCAAGAACAATGAAGGATCCAGGTTTAAGTATGGGGAAGACATGGGGTGGGGAGAGCATCAGGGGCCAATGATCTGAGGGCCCAGAGGCAGAACACAAGCGGGGCCAGGGTATGGGAGCCAATGGGGAAATAGAGAGGGAGTGGCTGGGGAACAAGGGCCAATGGGGGAGCAGGGAAGGGAGAACTTTCTAGGGCAGGGACATATATGGGGAAAAGGGGCGGGGAGGCCAACGGGCCAATCGGGGATGCAGAACTGGGGCACATTAACATAATGTAACAAAGGATCCTGGGGAGAGGTCTTTTTGTCTCCCTAGCCTGGAGCAGCTTTCAGGGACTGACCTCCCAGGGGACTGCAGTGTCATCCTGACCGGGGGGCTTATCGGCCTTCGAAGCAAAGGATTGCACACTTTGTCACTTGCAACTGAAGATCCCGAAGTCTCGATGGATGTAGAGCCATATATTAAATGGATGCTATAGTTGACCGTGTTTTCTGAAGGAGAGACAAGAGATTAATTTATATGGAAGCCTTCCAGCCACTAAAAGCACAATTAAACTAGACAAAATATAATAAAATCTGCCTCAGTTATGGGGCGATCTAGCCATTAGCACTGGGGTGAAAACATTTTGAACAATGGTAAGGGTCAAATAACAGATTCATAGCCCCAGAAATTGCAGGATAAAACTCTATGGGAACCCCCATTTTCAGGCTTTCTTTTTCTGAGGAGACAACAGGACTACTGGGGCTATACCAGCCAAGTATTAATGCAGGCTGGTTTTGCTCAGTAACTAGAAGATTGACTTACATTGTGTGGGTTGGATGGAGAATTTGTGCCTAGATTATTAGTTTAGGAAGTCAGCACAGATCTTTCATGTTTTTTCAGTTATTAAATAATCATAACAAAGGAGCCCAACTCCCAGTTTCCAAGCTACTTGTGGCTTAACAAGCAGTTGATGTTGCTCAGAAGGGCTGCTGATGAGACAAGCTCTACTTGCACATTGGCACCGACTATTTTTTCCCTGGTTCCATGGCAAGGTGTGATAATGATGTAATGTGCTGTGCTGGTGCTTGAGTGCTATACCTGTACTGCCATGAAGGCAACAGGTCCCTGACAGATGGAGTAAGTTTGCCTCAGACACTAAAATATCCATCACTGCAGCACCAGCAGCTGCTGTTGGTCACACCCTCACATGGTATGCAGTGGAGTGTTAGCAGGACTAACAGCATTGCTTTAGTTGAGTATAAAACTTGTTGATCCATGGTAAGCCACTGACTAAGGCTGCTATGTCTTAATCTGAAATATAAAAGTGAATTATGTATCCAGCACAGAAAATGTGAGAGCACTCTCCCTATAACCAACCAGAAATACATCCTTGCAAATTAAACCTGACTCCCCTGCAACAAGACAAGATAAAGAATTGTAAAACAAGCTTTCTAAATATGTTGTTCTCTTTTGTTTGGGTAGAAGAGTACCAAATAATAAATTACATGAGAATAAATAATGCTTTTTAAAAAGTCCACCTGCTTAAGTATGCCTTAGCATGATTAAGTTCATTTAACAGGGCAGTGACTTGCCTCTTCTACTTAGCCTCTTGCAGACTGATCTTGATAAAGATGTTAAACAATATATTTTTAAGAAGCAATCATTCTTCACATCACTCAAGCAAAAGGATTGAATTTTATCTGCTTTGAAAATGAATATTTTTTTGCAACACAAAATCAGCAACACAGTAGTCAGTTTTCTATTTTAAAACAGCATGATAGGATGAAGCTTTCAGACAGGTTTTGTTTTGTTTTGTTTTGTTTTGTTTTGTTTTGTTTTGTTTTGTTTTGTTTTGTTTTCCAAAGATTACATGTTCTTTATGGTTTAAGTACAGAAACAGCCTAGCCATGTTAGGAAGGTGGGTTGACTAAAACTTCAGAGAACCTATACAAATCTATACATTAATACACCTGATGATTAATAGTGTGTGAATTTCTCACAAGTCAGATCAACTTATATCTATTAAGAGGCACGAACTTTTGTAAAACGTCGTCAGAAGAAGACCCAAAATCTCTTTCCAGAAAAAGTGCAGTTTCTCCCAACTGCACCAGTCTGTCCTAGAGAGAAATGCAGAAAGATAGAATTTCCCTACTCTTTCATCTAGATGTTAAGAACTTCTAATTTGCTTTTAAAATCCTCACTTCGAGAAGAGTAACGGAAGTATAAGAGGATGATAAAACCTGGCAGATAAGATTTGCCACAAAATGCTTGAAAGTCAAAAGCATGCATGATTGATGAAAAGACATGGCATCCCAAGATCCATCAGAAATTTAGAGGGAAGATGCATTGCATACTACTCACAAACCTGTAGTTTTTCCCGTGACTCAGAAATCAGTCATCTCAGCTGAAAAATATCCTGGGCACCACAAACCCAGGACAAATCCAAGTTGGATTTTAATGACTGAAATGCATTAATAATGGCTGGCTGGTGAAAAAAACAGCTGTGGTCCAACTGCAAGTCCCTGTGAATTTATTCCTGCATGGAAGAGCCACCACAACATTTGACCATGTACTCAAGAGTGATTGATGGTGACTCTCCAGGAGCTAAGAACCACATGGCTACAAAGCTGGCTGCAAGATTTTCTCACACATAATATTACTATGGCACCCCTCCTGATTGCACAGGCTAACTTGTAGTTTTGAAACTTTCATTCTATTTGTTCTACAAATCATTGTAGGATTTAGCTCTTCGGCTTCCTCATGATGGCACCTTGAGCTAGCAGCTAAGTGACAAAACTCTGTACAGGATCATTTTACAAATGAGTAGAATTAAACCCAGGGAGAACAAATGGAACTCAAGATTCTGGGATTTACATTTCATTTATTTTAAAACTGCTAAAATTCTACTCAAGTCTAATTATACACTTTAAAAATTAGGACTTTTTTTAAACATCATAATCTTTGCGGAACCTACAAATTTTTACTTCATGCTTATAGTTTCTTTCATATTACTAACCCTTTCTTCAAATTGTCCTGTCCTGGCTGGGATTAAGAGCTGTCCCAGGGAGGTTTCATCCTGTAAGGTGGCATTGGAGCTCCCCTCCACGCCCCTACCTGGAGATGTGGTCCCAGTGCAATTCTCCCCAGAGCCTCTCTGAGGAGAGAGAAAAAAGAGAGCGTAGCTTGAGAGCCACAGGCAGACAGGAACTACAACACTCTTAGCATGCCTTGAGGGCAGGAGGAAGGACCAAGCAGAACAGTGCAGAGCTGGGCAAAGCACCAGGAGTGTGGACATCACATGGGTACTGCCATCTAATCACCCTGATGCTGCTGCTTAGTGGATAGACTCAGTATCACTTGTCCCACTGTACTTTGTTTTGTTTCCCATCACAACCAAACCACTTGTGCCAGTTCTGTTACACTGACAGAGGCCTCCAGCAGCAGGACAGCAAACACCAGACAAACATTTTCTGCAAGGCCAGTTCAAGTGGCTTTCCACAAAACTCTCCCTCAGGGCTGTACAGCTCTGTGGACCCCACTGACCAGTGGTGTGGGCTTTTCTCTCCATCCCTAGCAGGTCGGAGACACCATACACATAAACACTACATACTCTCCAAGCTTGGGATCCGGGGTCTCAGGGGGCTGAGGTTCATTATGGAGAATGGCTGCACTGGGTTATTGGCATTGCAGAGCTGGGAGCAAGGTGGTTTATTTCCAAGAAGAGACAGGGCAAAACTGGAAGAGTGCAATGGGCAAAGCATGGGTGTGTGCACAGAACAGTATGACAGAAGATGGGTGAGGTTGCCAAGCTGTCAGCAGCAGGGAGAGTTGGCATGTAAGGACTCTGTGGATTGAAGATCTGTCGTGCTGTACAGCTCCTCGCTGACTAGAGAAGGTTTAAAACCAACTTTGTCCTACTATGGAAGGATTTAGAGCATGTGATCTGACATTAATCCCTAACATTAATCCCAATCTTTAATATTAAATAGCTGCCATTTTATTTCAACTCTACAGTGATTAGTTGAACTTCTTTCATCAGGAATGGTTAAAACAGTTCAGGTACACCTAGCAGCAGTCTGGCATATGTAGTGTATACTGGGACTTCTTCTTTACTCACTCAGATTTATTCCAGTGTAAAACTGATATAATAAAGAACTAAGTCTCCAGCCTCCGTGTTTGAGCTACCAGACCTTAGCCTGAGTATAGAAAACAGTAAATCAGTCTATCTGTTACATATTTCTTGTCTTTCTTATCTCCAGAGGCAAAATTATTTTGGATAGTTGTCGTAGGTAGCAGAAAGACCATGTATTTTCAGCTTTTGTGATATTTATTGCTTATTGGATCAGAGGATTACAGAGTAATCTCAAAAAAAACCCAGAAACTTTCAAACAATAATAATATCCAAATGTTATAGCTATGTGAAGAAAAACATCCTCAGTGAAGACTTTGCAATGAATTAGGAGGAGATGGAGAGGCTAATTTGGACATAATTCTTAAGGTTATTTGACTGGTGACTGGGAGCAGCGCTACTGAAGAAAGCACACTGAACCTCTCTGATGGGACTCAATCCCTAGGAAAGGTCCTACCAACAAGCCTATAGCCATGCTCCACAGTCCCAGGAAGCAAGGCCAGTGAGCAGCTGATGCAGGCATTGCACACATGCAGTCTTCAGTAGCACAGCCCAGAAAGGTGCTAAATTGTTGTTCTGCTCTCCCATTATCACTTCTCTTTGCCCCAAAAAAGGCCTATGAAGCTGACTTCATGCCTCCCTCCAGCCCCAAACTTCACTGTTTTCTCCTGCTTTCTAAAAGGATATGCAAGTATAACCTTGGATAAGAACTTGTTTACCAAATCTAAGCATTATGTCTCTTCATTCTTATTCATGCTGCAAAATAACAGCACACACAAGGACAAGGGCCACCCTCCTTCCCTCTGAACAAACATACACTGACACTCGAGTGGTTGTGGCTAAACTGATGAGTGAGCTGAAAGTACAAACTGCTGGCACAAAGGGGTTCAGAGCCGGGTATGTGTTTCTCACAGCTGTTACATTTTCCCTAGCAGGCATGAAATGTACTGTTTGTAAAGACACTTCCTTTTTTGAAATTGTTGCTAGCTTTGAGAAAAATAACACATTTCAAGTTTTCTTTGCACATTGTAAGGAAACACAAACAATGGTAAGATTAAACAACAGACGTTCTCTGCCAGTCACCTTTACAAACCTGCAATTTTCTGTAAAAGGACTCTGCTGCATTTTTTTCCTCATTAAATCCCTTAAATCTCAGTTCTCTGTTTCTGCTAGATGTGGAGAGGTGTGTTAGCAATGTAATACCATATCAGGGACGTGATGTGGCATACTACTTCAGCGCAGTTTTAGGAATCATCTGGGCTGAAGTCAGATATTAGTTTATAGTCAACAATCATCTTAGAAGTTATGTTCAACTCTTTCAGGAAAATGAGGGGGAGAAAACCAAGATTTAAAAAATGCCATGGGAAGCAAACTGTAGAGATACATACTTTTTCATAAAGATACATGTCTTGGGGTGACTTTATGATGTATCCCATATCGCCTACTCTATGCCCAGAAAATGAATCTTGTGCCTTTCTGTGCCTTTAAACTGAGCCCAAGAGTAGAGAGAAAGAAAAAACCAGCCAGAGGAACTTTTTCAAAGCAGTTCTGTCTTCAAGGTCACTACTCCTCTCTGTTGTTCTGCGGAGATAGCAGCTGCTGCTGCAGAGAGCAGGAGGAAAGCGCTTTCAAGCGTTTTCACCAGTTTTTGGCTCTGTTTCTTTGAAAGGAGAGAGACGAAGTATTCCTGGGACTTTGGTTTCTTTTTCTTCTCTTCTGGACTTGTTCAGACCACCAGAGCATCAAACCCTCACTGAGAGGCTTTCCACCAGCCTGCAGGGGAGTCCCCCACACTGACCCAGGTCTGGGGAGGAGAGAGACCAGTGTCTTCACAAGGCAAAGATGCACACCTCAAGAAGTGTGTTTGGCACCAATAAGAGGAACTGCCTTCTGGATGAACCTGTGTGAGCCCACTAAATGTGGAGACAGCTAGCTGAGACAAGCTCAGCCTCTACATGCCTGGACATGGGTGACATAAAGCTCACCACAAATGAACTGTTGCACTGGGGCTGCTGTAAGGTTCAGATTCACTCCATCATTGTTTAGGTGCACTTCCAAGGTACCTATGGGAGAAGTCATTTGCCTGAGGGACTTTCTATAAAGACTGCAGAATGACAGGCATGTCCTGAGAGTGAGCCATACCACACGACTGCACAAAAGAATGTGAGAAGAATTCTATTCAGGTCACCAAAGACCTGCTGAGAGACTACAGCTGAACCAAGGGTGACCCTGTTTTCAGGCAACCTGGACAAGGGGTTAGCATAATGTGTATTGAATCCCAGCCTAAACTCCACTAAAGTGGATTTTCATGTGTAATGTACAGCACTATATGTATGAATGTATATTGTCATACCGTGTAAGATAAACAATACCTAAGTAAGTATAAGGCAAATTCATAATTGCCTGAAATGGTAGCTCTTAGAGAGGTTTTTTTTTTATAGCAGAGGAAACCAGATGTTGACTTTATGGAGGTGATAAACTGTTTTAAAAACCATAGTACCATAGGATTTCATCTGTAAAAACAGATTCTGCTAGGTCATTTGTATATGTCCATAGAGAGAATCTGCCCTTAATGACTATGCTTCTGCTTAACTGGCAACTTAAAAACATCAGTCAGCATGAAATATTGTAGCCAACTGGTCGCCTGCTATGTTTATTTATTTCAGTACAGAGCCATTTTAGTTTTGGTCAGATGTCTGTGCACCATGTTCCCTGACACATTTGCTCATAGTAGTGTGGTGCATGAAGATATGCACAGAACTTGTGTGTCAGCCCAAAGCTACTGAAATGTTTCTGTCCCAAAGCATCAAAGAGTCCAAACAAGTATTCACACTAGCCCAGCAGGAATCTGGCTAACCTGTAAAGTCAAGTTGCTATGGTTTAGCATTCATGTCCACCCCACAAACTCTGCTTACCTATAACACCACTCTCAGGGTAAGCAGACTCAGCTGAATGCAGAAATACCTTTCTTTCACTGGTCTTCCCCAGCCCAAGCCCTACTCTGAAGTGAAGCTCCTTGGTTGTTTCTGCTTTTACTGGTTTAACTGCTGTTACGTCTGTCCTGTTGGATCATAAAAGTAAAGTCAATGCTGCTGCTGACCTAGACTGGACTCCAGTGTGCAAAGACCTGTTGCTGCATCAAGCTGATGATATGGTGCCACAACCTTCCAGAAGCATCTCTTTGTAGAGTCACTTGGCTGGTGCTATGTGCACACACACAGTCACACACACACACCCTATAGCTGCTTATCTGCATCAGTGGCAAAGAGCAGGGAAGGGTCTTTGCGTGGGGTCCACAGAGATGTTTATTCCAGCCATGCACATGAACAGTTCAGTGACAAAGACCAAGACTTACGGGAAGGGTCCAGGTTTAAGTGTGGTGTGGTAGAGGTGGAGAGAGCATCAGGGGCCAACCCTCAGGGGGCATGGGGCCAGTACAAAGGTGGGGCCAGGGTGTGGGAACCGATGGGGAAATAGATGGGGGTGGTTGAGAGACAGAGGTCTATGGGGGACACCAACAGGGCTGATTGAGGGAGCAGAGCAGAGGTACATCAGCATAACAGAACAGGGCATCTTGAGAGAAGCCTCTTGCGTCTCCCTAACTTGGAGAATGACTTTCAGAGTCTTTCCCTCCCAGGGGGTTCTCGGGGACCCTTGTGTGACAGGCTCACTGGCCTCCACAAAGACCCTAGGCCAGTTTAGTCCAATCCTCCAGCTTAACTCTGCAAACCTCCTTAGTTAAAACCTCCTCCTTGTTACCAAACTGTCCATACAGTCATGGTACTCCATATAGAAAATGCTTAATGCCATACAGCTGTTCATTAATTTTCTTTCATTACTAAGAATACAACAGGATTCCACTTATATCTGAGGAAAACATGAGCCTACATAATAATAATACATAAGGATAAATTATTAATATGAAGGAGTGCAATTCATGAAAGTGAATAGGACTAACGGCTACTTTTCTCCATCCCCACACATGGTGGAGATTTCTGTGCTTCTAAATAATATTACTGTAATTAGGTTGCATAGAAATTTGTGACTTTTCCTGGGTCATTGTGGACATTTTCCCATCACCATTGATTTGCAAGTGCTTTCCTACAGTCTGATTTTTTTTTTCCATGCTAAAGTAAACTTACCTTACTTTGAACGGACATTAAAACCAAATTTATAACAGCATACGGTGTATAACTGCTGGAAGCTCAGGATATTATATACAGAAAGTTTACTGGGAAGCTCAGAGCTCAGGAATTTCTGCATATGGGTTATGACATCTCTAGGAATATTTAGATTTTGAATCAGAACTCAGGTGGGTTTTAGTAAAATCAATTTTATCCCCCAAAGGAATATCATCACACTAAAGGCAAATGATACTGGTTTGTTCCTATATAAGAAAAAGTTCATTTTTATAAAAAATAGTGTGCTGACTAGGGGAACTTCTCTGCTGTGCTGGAAGATAGTACAAGGCTTATGCAAAACCTTATTCTGGATATACATAGAGACCTCAGAATAGGATGCGAGGGGGTGTGTACATATTTGGCTTTCATTCTCAAAACATTACAGTGATAACAGCAAGAAAAAAACTGTGACTGTTGTGCCCCAGTTAGCTTGTTAAATGTTCACATTAATAGATATAGTTACAAACTGAAAAAGCAGCTCTTGATGTTGAGACTGTTATATATTGGCTGGAGATAAGCAGGAGTTTTTAGACTGAAACTAGAACACAGATAGGTAAGCAGGCAGGTGATTTCAAGCGAAGTCAACTTGTCTCTTTCTTGCAATAGAGGGAGTCACAAGATAGGAAAAACAGTCATTTATTACATGTTAAGCAATTCAGATGTGTTTAGCAGCTTTAGTTTTCCAATGGCTTGAAGCAGGAATTTGAAGTCTGGAGTAATGTAAGCATGATCCTACTGATCTGTGTTTGGCTTTCTCTGTGAAATGCTGCCTACAGCAGAACAAGCTGATAGCCTGAATTTGAAAGGAAATCAGGCTTATTTAATTAAGTTGTCTGTCAATCCTCCCCTAATAAGTTTTGAACCAGATGGCCAGTTGAAAAATAAAGGTAAATGGGACTGAAGTCTCTGCAGCTGAAGTTCCTGGAAGATTTTGGAAAAGCAATAAATGCAAAAAGAAGGAAGAATTAAATACTGCATACCCAGTGGAGAAGACAAGTGAGGTCAAGTTACCTGTTGTGTTTGGCAGCACCTCAGCAGCAATATTTAGATTTGAAATTACTGCATGCAGCTTTTTTTATATAACTATTATGGGGAGCATGAAATCTCTTCCAGCAAATGAAAACTGATTCTAAAATACCTACAGTATGATCCATGGAATTAATATCCCAGTACATCAAGGAACCAGCATCCTGGCAGGCCAGAATCAGCCAGAGTACGTTTCCTCTTGCCCTGCCCAAGGGAGAAAACTGAGGACAAAGTGGGTTAAAATAAAGACTTTTGGGAAACGAGGGAGGAACATTTTGAATAAAGGGAAAGTGCTAGGGGCTGTGAAGGAGGCTAGTGCTCTCCCAGGTGAGGGTAGAGGGAATATGTAGTAACAGAGAAACAAATTGATAGGAAATGAGATTTAAGTTTTTCTGCATGTGCATTTTTAATATGGCTTCCTGCTTATTAAATATAATCATCACAATCCCATATGTAAGCATTTTCACTGAACTGAGCTTTTGCAAATATACATCTACATTTATATACAAATACATTTATACATATACATATTTAGATCTGATTAACTCCACTTTATCTCAACATCAGGCACATAAAGATTTCTAGTGGTAACAGGAAGGGCACTTTAGGGAAAAGAAAGAACAAGAGGTAAAAATGAAAAAATTCTCTTTTTCTCTCCTAATTGTAAGATGAAATTTGGGGTTGCAGTATTTGGATTTGAAATTACTGCTTGTAGTTTTTTTTATATAACTATTACAGTGAGCATGAAAACTCTTCTATCAAGTTACAACTGATTCTAAAATACCTACAGGATCACCAGAGTCAGGAATTCTTTTGTCTTTTGCATCGACCTCAAAAGAAAGCAAGCTTGAAAAATGTTTTGCAATGTAACAGACAAGTTTGCAGACCTACAAGGAAGAGAGACCAGTACAGCAGTGCCAATTTATTTTACTGCATTCTTTATTGCTGTGCATCATATTTTACTTTCATCTATTGCTTTCATGTTGCTGCTTTTTCTGCTAGACAATGTATATTCTATATTAAAATTTGTTTTCTGTATTAAAATTTGTTATCATAATATCACAGAATGAAACACTGAGTAGTAATAGTTGTCAATAGAAAAGCTGGAAGCCCTGTAGTAAAGAACTGTGGGGCAATTTGGAGATAAAACTACATATAGGAGAAAATGTTCCCTTGTTTTCATAACACAGGAGTAGTGGCTTTATGCAATGATATACAGGGTTTATAATACTGCAGAAAAATCTGTCTAAATGTGTGGATATTATATACAAAAATAACAAGTTTTTTACATACCTTACTCAGCCCTTGACCTAAGTCTAATCATGAATGCCCTGGGTCAGTCCTTGCATTACATGCCTCATGTTTTATTTTATTAATTTTAAAAATATTGCCTTCTAATTGTATGGAAGGTTCCACTGCAAGCTTTTGCTAGTGGCTAAATTTGGCAGCCTATTACAGACTAGAGGCAGGCTACATTCTCATCTCCTTCTCAGTCTTGCCCCTTTATTGAGCTTATTTAAGGCCAGATGGCCAAGTTTACAAACTTAGTCTAAGACAACTTAAGGTAAATAAATTATACCAGACACTTCCAATTCAAAGATATAAATAAGACTTTTTCCATTGATCTTTTGGGATAGTAGCTGGAGACAAAAAAGACCCCAAACCTTTCTGTTTCCTGGCACCCTGGGCCTGCACTTGGCTAATGGTGTGTATTTTCCTCTTGTACCACTTGTCTTACAGTACCCCTTACTTAACCACCACTCAGACCTGTGAGAAATGATGCCTCACGTTGTTAAATTTTTGAACATTTCTTGGTAAAAACTGACAATAGGGGATAAGGGTTCACAGTCTGTGATTCACACAACACAAAGGGAGAGCACTGAGCACTTAGCCGCTCTGGCCAGACGCTCACCTCCTGCCTAAGGGACACAGTTTTTATAGCCCTCCCTAGCTGCGCCTCCCCGGAATGCTCTTGTTGGTGGCTCGTTGTCTCCAGGGTCTTCTCGCTGCTTGGTGGCTTGTCCAATAATTGTCTCCGGGTTATCCCTTTATGCTGAGTAGATTGAAGATGTTAACACCCACTTCTCTCTTATAGTGAAAACCTTTAACATAACATTCAACAACTAACCAGGTGTCTTGCAGTGACAAACCGAGACACCAGGGTACATAACAATTATAACATATAACAATTACAGAACAATTAATAACAATTTATAACAATTAATAATAACATATCACAATCAATTAATCTATTATGAAAGCCAACTCCTTAACTATATCCATAACAGACCCAAACTCTCTGTCTTTTGATCCCACTTTGATTGCTTTGCTCCTTTGCTGACAAGATTATCACATCTTACAAGGAGCTGTGATTGAGAAAGCAGTTCAGAACTAGGCCTATCAGAGTATAAATTAGGAACAAACATAATAATCTCCACCACAGTATGAACATAGAAAAAGTTACAATTCAGAAAAATTACTAATGCCTCTTTTTTGTACTGAAATGACACCAAAAGAGCTTATGCACTTCTTAGCTATTTGAAAGCTTTGTATTTGAAATTTGAATGCTCTCCCTGAATTGAGATTATCTGTAAAGATTTAGGAAATAAAATCACAGGTTTTAGGTTTGTCAAATAGGAAACAATCTGACAATCATGGTATATTACATCCTTAACAAACTAACCAATCTTAATATGAAAAACAGTTCCAGAGTTCTTTTGACTCTTGAACTTCCTATCATAGAGTCATAGTTTTCTCACATTTGGAAATTTTAATTTCTAACCTCAGTTTTCCTGTGAAAAAGTTATCCATGTTTGTCCTTGAGTCATTGCTGCCAGGTGACTGAAGTGAATTTTCACCTTCACTCGCATTTACCTCTCTTGCAAAAAGAAAACTGCATTGTATCCTTCTCTGCTTTTGTTTCATTAACTTAAATACAACAATCCTTTTTATTCTCTTATCATGAACAGATTCCTTGTTCTTCTGACCCTCTCAGTACTCCTACCTCCCAGGCTGAACTGCCAGCCTGTTTCTCTGGACAATGCATGGTTCAAGGGACAGAGCAAGTCATGGACATTTCCAGGAGATGCTTTGATATGGATCCTGGACTTCTCTTTTAGGTGTGGCACTTAGGAAGAGTCAATGCAATTTAACCTTAGGAGCCTTTTATTTTCACATAAAGGCATAGCCACAACATTTCAGACATTAATGACACTTCATTCAGATGCTGGAGATACTCTGATTCAGTTGATGATTGCATTTTCTGTTTTCATTAACATACCACATGTATGATACCACATCAACTGGTATTTTGCAGTTGCGGCCCTTAGAGGCTGCTTTGGTTTACATTTCAACTTAACTACAGCTGAACTAATTTCTGATCACTCATTTCAAAGTATTTTTCAATGACCCACCTTTTCAATAACATCACAACACAAAGTTAATCTTATATAGTACCATTTCTGATGGGTTCTGTAAATGTTTGGTGCATGTTCTTTGTAATAGGAGGCTCAGAAATATCTAGATTTTAAATTTGTTCTCTAGTCTATACCAGAATGACAGACACTATAGTGAATTGCATCTATGTCTAAATTGAAGCTTGAGGGGAAATCTCTGGCAAAATTAATCCACTCCCTTCAGGAAACTTCCTTGCTCTTTTTAAGAATCAGTCATCAAAAGGGACAGTAAATTAGTAAATTAGCTTAAACTAATTTTTTTTCTTTTTGAAGTCCCTCTTATAGGGAATACCCACTTATGGGCTTTAGCATTTAGCTATCTGTTTCTCTCCAAATTGCCTTTAACATTTCTTCTGAAAATGTGTTTTCAAATTATTTATTTCTGAACATTTAATGCTTTACAAAGATAATTGCTATTCACTGTGTTCCTATTGTTCCTATAACATTTTGTTTCATATTCTGCATTGGTTATTCTTCTTGCTTTAGTGCAAACCCCTTATAATTACTGTATAGATACTTCAGTTATTTTTACTGTTTATAGAAAAATTCTCAGACAGAAAAGACACTGTCCTTGTTATACCTTCTTTTAATTAATGTAAATACATCCTTCCAGCTATGAATGTTTTCCTGCTCTTTAACCTATTCTTTTTTTGTGTACTTTTCAATCAAGTTCTGCTTTCTTTCTGGTAAAACCAGATGTCTTTTTCACTCCTTGCAATTCTTCTCACTTCATCACTCACGTAACAGGCTCCCAAGAGGCCACTATCCCTGGTGCTCAGTACTTAGCAGAAATATTTTCTAGGAGACAGCTATCCCAAAATATTTTTTTTCACAGAGACAATCCCTGTGACTATTTCACATAATTATAGGAAAGGTGAGCCACAGAAGTTGCTGCAGATCATCAGATCCAACTGTATCACGAAATTTAACCACGGTGTTCAAGGCAAGGACAGATGACAGGCTGTGGAAGCAACAGCATGAAGTATCAAAGGTGGGAGAAGAGCAATAGGAGAGATCTAGGAACAGGAATGTACCACCTGATTCTGGAGGCCATCTCTATCCACATGGATAACAAGAAGGTAGTCAGGTTGGTCAAACATGATTTACCTTCAGTGAAATTATTTACTTTCTACAATGAAACAACTACCTGAATGGATGAGGAGAGAGCAGTGGATATTGTCTCCCTTGACTTCAACAAGGCTTTCTACACTGTCACTCACAATGTCCTCATAGGCAAACTCAGGAAGTGTGGCCTGGATGAGTGGACAGTGAGGCAGATTGAGAATTGTCTGAACAGCAGATCCCTATATATATATATGTATGTGTGTGTGTGTGTGTAATGCGTTGAACTCTTTGTTGCGTGGTCCCCCACCCCCAATGGATCAAGACTGCAAGCATCAATCTGACCATGGACACCAAAATTGCAACTGTTAAGTCTTGTCACTGGATCCACAGGTGGTGATATCTTCCCTCTCCACTATCTCCTCTTGTCCCTTTCTTCGCTTTCTTTTCTTTTTTTCTTTCATGATTCTTCTTTTAGAATTTTTTCTTCATGATTCTTCTCTTAGAATTTTTTCTTCATGATATATTTAAATATTTATAGAAAACCAAAATTAATTATGAAAACCAAATGACATACCTCCTTTCTCTTGCAACCAAATTGTTTTAAAATAAATCTGCCTCATATATACACTGGTCATTCAGTGTCATTTCACTCTAATTCACCCCAAAGGATCTACTAACAAAAACTTCAGTTACTCAGAAGTGGGACATAACAGCCTCCTCAGTAAGTTTACTGAGCTGGGAGGAGTGGCCCATACCCCAGAGGGCTGTGCACTGAATCTATTGAAGGCACCTAGAGATTATCAGTTCATTACAATCCTAACACACAGATAGCAGCTTCTCAGGGCAGTCACATCAGAGACAAAAAAGACTGAGTAAATGCTGACAGCTCATAGAGGTGACAAGTGGGATAGGATAGAGAAACTCATCCTTAGATGCCCTAAAGGGTAGAGAAAGGCATGCATAAAAATCAGCTTTAGCTCTCAATCTAAGAAAAGGCCAGGAGACAAGATGAGATCTCAATAGCCAGTGTCATTGTCCTTCAGCAGGACACCTGCATTCAAGCATCCTGATGCCTATGTGCTGGATAGACTAACGAGTATATATGTCCTGGTGCCTGTCTGTGGAAGTGTGGGACGATGTGTGAAATCAGAAATGTTTCAAAGTAAATCACCTTCCAGTCCTGTTTTCCTTGCTTCTTGTTCTTTCACTACCCTGTCTCTTTTAAAGCCCTTTCAACGGTGTAAGACTGCTCTTGGAGCTGACTGGAACCTGCTATTCCCTTGGCTGAAGTTCACTTTGCTCTGCCTATCCTCTTATGCCACATACTCCAGCTCCCTCACCAAAGGGTTTAGAAGTCCTCTGCAGTGGGCTGACAACTCCCTGGTATGGGCTAGGGCCCAGCCTTAAAGTGCTTGGGATGTGACCTCACCAGAGTTAAGCAGAGGGAAAGTGGACAAGATAAATGAAGGCTGAATGAGTAGAGGACAAATGAAAAGAGATACTCCATTTCCCCAGCACCTCTGCCTTGACTGCTGTTACCACTGCTGATCTGTTCTAGGTCACGTCATTTGTCCACAGAAGCATGACAACCAGAGGAGACTTTTCTGGTTCATCAGTCTACAAATGTACGTCCAAGTACAGCTTGGTCACTCTTCAAGACTGCCATAACAGCCAATATGTCTATAGCTTCCTTATGACCTTGGTATATGAAAATCTCTAACATCTTCCACTTACATGCTTCCAGGCACCTTCAGCTTATTCTATATGTAATTCACTTATTAAATTTATTGATCATCTATTAATTTTACATGAAGTATTTATAAATGCACCCTTCATATAAACTATGATTCATTCATCTACAAAAATTTATTGTTTATGAGGTTAGACTATATAAAACAGATCTTTATTATTAACAGAATTAAATTACAACATCCTGCAAAAATCATTCAAGATTATGAAGATGGAGAAACTACACTGACATGTTTAATAGCACTAGAAATTAAGTAGTATGGCTATTATACTGTATTTATAATATATAGGTTTTTATGGCTGAACAGCTTTTGGCTTCATTCTTTATTTAATATCTATTTTCATCCACCACATTGCACTAACTTCCATCATAATTCTCTATAAATCATGTCACCCCCTTAAATGCTGTAATTAATTGTCCTACTTGACCAAAGAAACAAATATAGCCATATTTATATATAACAGTAAAATGTCCAGGAGAAACTTTCAACAGATAGATAGTCCCAGACAATTTGTACGAAAACTATTTAAATTACAACTTTGAAGTGTAAAGCAACTGCAAATAGGAATTGTGAAATGTAAGAACACACAAAGAAAAAGTACATAGCTAAAAAACAGGATAAATTCAGTGAAGAAACTGCTTTTTCACTCATAAAAGATTTTAAGACCCGATACCCATTTGATATGAAATACCGTATTTCTACTAACTTCCAGTACTTGATTTAATGGCAAGCTGATTTATGCCACTGGACAACCTCGCTCAACATCCATTAATGTTACGTAGTTTGACTCAGAATCTCTATTCTACAATTTCTCTCAAGACTTCAGCCTTGCCTACAAGGTTACCTTGCAATAGGAATATCAATTTATTCATGTCACACTAATGGGGATGTTTCATCTGTGTTCAATGTGATGATTTTTACTTCACCATGATCATAGAATCATAGAATCATAGAATCATAGAATCATACAGGTTGGAAGGGACCTCTGAGATCATCAAGTCCAACCCTTGATCCACCACCACCACAGTTGCTAGACCATGGCACTAAGTGCCATGTCCAGCCTTGTCTTAAAAACCTCCAGAGACGGAGAATCCACCACTTCCCTGGGCAGCCCATTCCAATGGCGGATTACCCTCTCTGTAAAGAATTTCTTTCTAATATCTAACCTAAACCTCCCCTGGCACAGCTTGAGGCCATGCCCTCTTGTCTTACTGCTGGTTGCCTGGGAGAAGAGACCGACCCCCACCTGCCTACAACCTCCTCTCAGGTAGTTGTAGAGAGCAATGAGGTCACCTCTGAGCCTTCTCTTCTCCAAGCTAAACAACCCCAGCTCCCTCAGCCTCTCCTCATAGGACTTGTGTTCAAGTCCCTTCACCAGCTTCGTTGCTCTTCTCTGGACCCGCTCCAGGACCTCAACATCTTTTCTGAACTGCGGGGCCCAGAACTGGACACAGTACTCCAGGTGAGGCCTCACCAGCGCTGAGTACAGGGGCAGAATCACTTCCCTGGTCCTGCTGGCCACACTGTTCCTGATGCAGGCCAGGATGCCATTGGCCTTCTTGGCCACCTGGGCACACTGCTGGCATCTGCATAGAGAGAATGGAATTTATTTTGAATGATATGATCAGCTTGGGGAAGAGAATTGCTTTTCTCTTCACTCCCCTTTCAAACACCACCTTTTGCAGGACAGCTTCTATGAAGGCTTGGAAGACACTTAACAAGCTAAGTTGGAAGTCATTGTAATTCTGAGTATGAAATCAGGATTTGTTTCCAGACATCACTTACAATTATATCAATTGTATAATCCTGATATTATTTTCCATACTCTTTCAACAGAGTCTTCTGTACTGGAACAACAGTGTCTGAGAGCAGGATACAACTCGTACCTTCTGTCTTCGATATGTCACCAGGGAATGACTGCACCTTCGGGGGCCAGACACAGCTGCTGCTGGTGGTTTCCAAAACAGCACCTACATATTAATCCTGGGGTTAACTCAGTGGGATAGAGCATGGTGCTAATAATGCCAAGGTTGTGGATTCACTCCCTGTATGGACCTGACTGAAGAGTTGGACTTGATGATCCCTGTGGGGCCTTTCCAGCTCTTTCCAGAATATTCTGTAACTCCTGTATTGTCCCTGTAGTGTAAGAGATGGACAACAGTGGGAGCAGCTGTTGGAGCAGATTCCTTCTGTGCAAAGCTGCTTCCAGACATGTGAAACACTGACAGGTACATTCAGTACAGGAGCTGCAATGAAACCAGAAGGGAGATCACTCCACGGTTATTGCCTGTTCCATGGTTATCACTTTGAGCAAATGCTGGAATGCAGAAAAGCATAATTTGGAAAGCTGACAAGTATAACTTGCCAAAGAACCAGACTTGTCTTCTTTGACAAATTTAACTCAAAAGACATGCCTACCAACGCAGCACAACTATGCTATAAGTACAGTAGATTAGTAAAACAGTATTTTGATCTAAATACAGCTTGCATGTCAATACACAAAAAAAAAATTATATTAATTGACATAACAGGAGCCTGAGAAGTCAGATGAAATGGAGGTCAAATCAAACTGCCTAACAACAACTGGACCAACAATATATACTTAACGCTCTCATGTATTCTAAAATTTTCTGATACATCTAATTGCTAGTGTCCCAAAATCTAGTTAATTTGTATTTTATCTTCCAGAGATGTCCTAGCCTCAGAGCCACAGTTAAAGAAGCTTTTGTAATTACTAAATGAATTTAATTATGTACTCTTTTTTTAAAATGCTCTGTGTTTAGTGAAATACATAGTAGATTATAATTGGTAAGAAATTATGAAATTCCTTGTGCATTGTATTTTGGGGGTGTTTTCAGACATTATCAATAACAGATAACTTTCATATACATCAGCAATACATGCCTTTCTGGTTCTATGGATGAGGTAAAACTACCCTAACTGCATTTCAGTATCAAGCTGCTCCTGGGGCAAGTACTATGTGAATACCACCATGCTGATGGAGATACATTCATTTGTGCAAAATTTACATTATTGTAAGACTGCTCTCAATTAAACTGCTGTGGAGCATCAGCACTCAAAGTATGTTAAAAGTTGGCATATTTGACTGAAAAGCCATCTAAAAATCAATGTTTCTTCTGTATTTCTGATGCATGCCTTCAGTCTCTCCCTTCCTTGCAGAGCCATCCTTGTGGTCTTTTCCCTGGACCATTTACTACCTGCCAGTTTCCTCATCAGTTCCACCCATTGATCAACTCTAGAAGTTAAAAATGACCACAAATAGTGGCTAGCAGGTTGGGAGGAGAAAGCCAGGAATGCGTGGGAAGAGTGTTAACACAAGACAGGGGAGAATAAAGACTGCAATTGAGCAGCAAGTTGAAACCTTTAGGCCCAAGAAAGCATTACAGGTGTCTACCAGTTAAATTAAGCTCCAGTATGCAAGAAAAACTCCACCTGATCAGCTGCAATTATTAAAAAAAAAAAAAAGCCTTTCCAGAAAATTAATATTAGAAATAATTAAACACATATTTCAGTTTATTGGAAACAAAATGTGCTAGGAAGAAAAAGGAAGGATGTTTTCAAAGTTTTCTTCTTGAATAACCATAAACTTAAATACTTTTACAATTGTTAAGCAGAAGTGGGCTGATACATAACGGAATCAAAAAGGCCAGTACAAGAATGTTGAGTCCATAGATAGTTGAAATTCTTATACCATTTCTCCTCATCTGGGAAAAAATATTTCTCATTTTAAGAAACAAAATTACAGAAACCTTGAAAACCCCAATACAAACAAGTTTACTTGTACTGATTACATGATGCATGATTTACTGTGTTGGATCCTAACAACATTCCATCTATCCAGGATTAGCAAATACCGAGAGCTGAATTTCCATTACAATTTCAGAAATCCAAACTTTCTTTGCCTCATTTATATCTCTTCATTTTCCTCTGTCACGGTCTAATTAGAGCTGGCAACAAAGTAACACACAGCCACTTACTCCTTCCCCATCCCAGTGGAGAGAAGAATTGGAAAAAGTAGAACTTATGGTTCGAGGTAAGAACAGTGCAATAACTGAAACAAAAGAAAGTAGTAATTATTTTAATATTAATAGTAGTAATAATAAATGATGTAATGAAAAGGAGAGAGAGAGAAGAATAAAATCCACGAAAAACAAGGGATTCACAGTACAGTTGCTCACCACCCACTGACTGATGCCCAGCCTGTCCCTATGATCACTGGCTCTTGGGCAACTCTCCCAGTTTATATACTGGGCATGATGGTCTAAGGTATAGAATATGCCAGTCAGACATCCTGGCCATGCTTTCTCCAAGCTTTTCATGAAACTCCTCACTGGCAGAGCATAGGAAACTGAAAATCCTTGATTTAAAGTAAGCACTACCTAGCAACAACCAAAACATCAGTGTGCTATCAACACCATTCTCATAATAATTCTAAAACACCGCACTGTACCAGCTACTGGAGAAAAATTAACTCTAGCCCAGCCAAAACCAGGACATCCTCAAATTAAATACACTGGTAGGAAGCATCTTTGACTTGCCATGTAAAGAATTCCCAGCAAGTATAAAACCTTTCTGCTTGGAGCTTTTGGTAAAAGGATGTATTATGAACTAAAGGCCAAGTGGCAAGAAATCAGTGTTTCCAGTTATTCTCATTTTTCATATACTTCACATGGGATCTGTGCCAGGTGGCCCATACTGAAATCAGGAGTCTAAACTACCAGCTAGAGTGCAAATATATGTATTCTAATGTCTATCTAATGTTCAGAACAGAGCACCACAGTGATTTAGTCGTGTTAGCTGAATGCTACTTTCAGAAACCATTTCCCCTATGGATCACCTAAGGGCAGTCATGGCTTACAGTGGAAAACATCTGTCCATGTGCACCTGCATAGCAGGTCCCTTTCCAGCACCTGCTCTTCCGTACAGCTGCAGCAAAGCTGTAAACAGAGACTGAAATTCTTCCTCAGAGAAGGTCCAACATATTGGACAAACTTTGGATTATCTGCCTTGGAATGTTGAAGTTTTTACAGTAAACAGGTTCTGATCAAGTCACAAATTATGGTATTTTTCCTTCTACTTCACATGGTAGAAGTGTGACTGTGACTGTCCTGAATTTCTTATTGGCTCAAAAAAGCAATTTATTGTTGCCAATAATTAGAAGTGATTGGGCAAAGCAGCTTAGATTGGAAGGAACTGGAGGATGGGTGTTTGACTCAAGAGCAGATTTGGATCTCAAATTTCAAGGGAGAATGTTTCTCAGGGAAAAATGATTACTTCAGGTAACCAAAAGTAATTAAAACATGTTGTCTTTTCTCCTAAAAGAATGTTATTCATATATGAACTAAGTTGTTCTGCATTTGCAAATTATGATTTTGTTGCCTGACAGATACACTTCAGCGAAGCTGAAAACAAAAATAGGCTTTTTGCCTCAGTTTCTTCCTAAATGTCACTGCATAATGTGATCTGCTATATGCTAGCAAGAGCATACATCGTAGTCACAAACTTGCTTTTTTAAGTACCATCTGGAATGCATGTGTCTGAGCAGAGCCTGAGGAGAAATTCAGCAAAGTATGGAGTGCCACATAGAAATCAGTACTTGTGGCAGCTCTTGAGAAAAAAAAATGGGGACAGGAAGATCAGTTACATTGTCTGTCTCAGGCCAGGGCATTCAGGGAACTTTCCAAGCTGAGTTAAAAAAAACAACCAAAGCTGCAAAAAAAAAATTAGTAATGAAAAAGACTTTTTTTTTTTAAGAATTGACCTTCATGAGAACCTAAGTGCAAAAGGTTGAAAACTATTTGACTTAAACACGAGCTTTTGAAAGAGCCATGCAGTAATTTAATACATTATTAATAATGAAGAGAATTTTTTTATGGGGTTTTAAAATTGATAGGTCAGTGGATGGAACTCAATGGACATGAGTTCCAATACACACTGTATTTTGATCTTCCTTATTTACTGTACTGTAATTGCTTTAATTCTTAGCAGTATATCTGAAAATTTTGCTGGAGTTTAAATACCAACTTGTTCATGAAGTGCATTCATTTCCACAGTACCAATGAAACATTTTTATATGAGGCAATTAACCTTAATTTTAGACCATGCAAATGAATTGTTTTGATTTTTAATTTTGATGGAAGGAAGCATTCTTTTAGATGGAGCAGAAAAATATCGAAATGAATAGACATTGGAAAAAATAAATAAATGAGACTGGCATAATTTTAGAATACATTCAAGAGTAAATTAGAGGACAAGATTACTGACTGATCTTCGCAGTAGACACATACTGCCGTGAGAAACAGATGTGATAACAATTCAAATCCTTTAGATTTAAACTGAGCCAAATTTAGACTATAAATTCTCTGGGATTTGCATATATTTGCTTCTTTGAAGTATATACATTTAAAGCCCTATAGTAACAAAGAATGGAAAGACTCTGAAACTAAACTTTGGAAAAATTGAAAACTGACTACAGAGAGTCATCTGGAAAAGACTGGACCTATGTTAAAAGCTTAATGCTTTTAACTACATGGTAGGTATTACCAAAAATTTAACTATAACTCCTAGTTTTGTTTTCAAAAAGGATGTCTTTAATAGAAAGAATTGCTTGCTCAAACAGTAGAGACCATGAGAAAAACAATGAGAAACGTTTATATTATTTTATTTTTTAAAATGGGCAACTGTTAAGGAATTGGTAGCAACAACTAAAGAAAAAATATTTGTAATTCCTTCCCATCATTAATTTCTGCTCAGTCAATGGCAATATGATGTAGGGCTTCTAAGCAGGCAACTGGCACACACTGGCCCATACGAGCTAGAAAGGCAATTTTGACCAAATGCCACTAATCCTCAGTGTCTGCTGAGCCAGAGAAAGAAGGATTTCATACTAAAATGCATGCAACCGAGGTAAGCACTGAGCAGGGCAGGAGCCAGAGGCAGGCTCTGCTGTGGACATTTCATCAGTAACATGGGTCAGGGCCTGAAGCGCTGAGGTTTCTCACTCACACCACTGTGCTCCCACTTTACTGGTGTGGCTTTTTATTCCCCCACTGCGAGTGGCTATTTCCTATAGCAGCAAATGATGCAGCTTTGCTAGCCCACACTTTTGGTGGACTTTGAGGCAATCCAATGTATCAGCACTGTTAAACTAATGCAGACATCTTATTAGCCAGTGGTCAATGGCCTGCACACTCCCTGGCTCAATGACTGGACCTCTAATTCCATAAGGAGATACAGGAGAGTAGTGATACAGCAAATGTTTTCTTGCAGATGAAAACCCTTGAAATATTACTGTACCTGGCAGAAATCCATGTGGGACATACAGAGAATCAATGTTTACTCTGAATAAAAGTTCTAGTGAGACATTATGAACAAAAATGAATGCTGAAATCTTCAAAATTGAATCTAAGGAGAACCAGAAGACTGAGCCTGCATGTTTTTACATATTATTTGCTGATGTTATCATCCCCTAAGATATATTATCTGAATATCATGAATAGCAGTAATACTCCTTAAACCCACAGTGGGCAGATTTTATTTGTATTCTGATATTACCTTTGTAAACTGATGATCCACTGCACTAGAAGTATTGCTTCAGAGGTTATTTTAATGAGGTTTCTGTATTTTGTCTCTTTGGGCCAAAGGCTGTTTGCTGTTCATCCAGAATGGTATGTGTTCATAGCCTCAGACTCCCTAGTGCCTGAGAGCGACCGGAAAAATCCCTGTTCCCCACATCCGTCCTTCTTTTCCCCTTCCATTGCTTTTACCTAGTGGTTGACTCCTGATTAAAGTCCAGTTGTAGCCATGCTTCCCTCTCCATTACATCCTACGTGGCCATCATAAATTAGTCAAATTAAGATCAAGAAAACCTTTCTAAATACTGTCGAAACCAAATTAGTCCAAAGAAAGAAAGTGGTGCCCGCAGTTGTTCCCCATGTCAACGAACAACCCTACAGCACAAACACCTGCAGCGCCGCGGCAGCAGGGGGGGCTGCAGGGATCAGAAAGACCTGGTGTGCCATGCCCTCACGGGGAGCAGGCTGTGAAAGAAGAGAATGTTTGTTTCACCCGTTTTAACCCGAACTAACGAAGAGCAGAAAGCCCCGTTCGGACAGAACACGGGCGAGGCGCCCTCACAGCCCGGCCGCTCCCCGAGCGAGCAGCGCACGCGCAGCTGCCCCGCCCCGCCGAGGCCCCGCCCCTCGCGGGGCCCGGGCGCCGCTGTCACTCACTCGTTTCTGCCCCGCCTTCCGGGGCCGCGCGCATGCGCAGTGCCCGGTCCCGCCGACAGCGCGCACGCGCAGTGGCGGGGGCGGGGGCGGGGGGGGTTTGACCGCGAAAAGCCCG
>VZRF01004963.1:735471-758167 GCA_013396875.1 Vireo altiloquus
CTCGTCTTCGGCTCAGCTTCCGTTCGGTTAGGCGCGTCTCGGCTCGGCTTGGCTCGGCTCGGCTCGGCTCGAGCAGCGAGCGGCCCCCGGGCCCGGAGCAGGGTAAGGAGTGGCTTCGGCCGCCGCGGTCGCTGTCGCTACCCGAAGGGGCCCGGCGGGGCCCGAGCGCAACCCGGTTCTCGGGGCGCTGCCGTCATGCGCGGGCTCGGAGACGGCTCTTCGGCCGAGCCCTCCCGCTGGGGAGGGCCCGCCTCGTCCGCCGCGACACCTGGGAAGGGCAGGGCAGCGGGGCCGGCTGTCCGGGGCGATCTGAGGCGAGGCCGGGCGCAGCGGGGCCCTGAGCGCGGCCTGGCGGCGGCACGGGCCAAGCCCCAGCGGAGGGGGGAGCTGCAGGGTGGGCCGCGGTCCGTGCACCTGGAGCGGCACACTTGCGCATCCGCAGGGACCTTCCCCGGGAGCCGTGGGGAGGCCCGGGGGCCGCCGCGGTGTAACAGATCCCTGGCTGTGTGCGCGCTAAATGGACAGCGGGGCTGCTGCGGTCTGGGGAGGGGGACAGGAGCAAAGTTTCGTTTCCCAGTCTTCAGTTTTTAAGTGTAATTTTCTTTCTGTCGTGGATGGAGCAGGGTACTGAATGCTCTCACAGCCTCGCTAGTGGCACACGAGCTGCCTTCTGGACACTCTGGCTGTTCAGCTGCATATAAAAGGGTCCTTTAAAAATGCCGGCTTTTTGAAGATCCTGCTCTTATGGGCGCTGTTAGAAATCTTGCTATAGTTTTTAAGACTTTTCTGATCCTGAATAGAAATGCTTTGTCAAATATAAAACAGGGCGTTGGGTTTTTATCAGTAAGGAAACTTGGGGCCACTGTGACTTACTAGCACCTTTGACTGAAAATGGATTTTCTTTAAATTTAGACACATTAAAAAAATACTGTAAATTTGGAGAAGTTACCATTTAGGCCGACATTATGTGAACGTGGGCCATGAGTAGGCTTTCCTTAATCTCTTACTCAGTAAAACTCGTGTCATCAAAAACAGGAAAAATCAAAGCATTATTAGGGCTAGGCTTTTGTTTTATTTTATGAAGGTGCATTTATAAATATTTCACATTGTTCAAAATTTGGGAAAGCAAAGCCCACTCATAAAGTTTTAACTAGAGAGGAAGTAAGTGTGATGGGGATAATAAAAAGGAGGAGCAAAAAGTTAGAGACCTACAATAAACTTGAATTACCGCACAAATTAATCATGTCTTGTGTATACCATGGGATTTCCCACAGAAATGAGAGTATTTGCTTAAGTTACTACACCAGTTTAACTTCTTAGAGGTAAAATGTTAAAAAGTTTGTTACAAATGGGCTCTTTGGATGAAGAGTGCAGAGAAGTAGCAACTACAAAAGATGGAGTAACATAAGGAATTCTGTTCAACCTACCTTTAAAGAGTGTGTTGGTACATAGTTTCTGCAACATGACTTGGATCTGGAATTGCACAAAAGAGGTTGAGATAATGGAAACAGGGCCTTAAATGAAAAGATCTCTTTCCTACTGGTTGAGCATTCTGAATGTAGGGGCAGGATACCTGCTGAGGGTTAGGTATGAATGTAGAATTGAGGAAGGAGGACAACAGTGTTCATAGGGATCGGTAATCTCCAGCTCTGTACAGTACTTAGGAGTGATCTGCCTTTTGAATTAGTAACCTTAGTGGGGCACTGGTTCTATCTGATTATGTAGGTGTGTAGTATATTGTAATTGGAGAACAGTGAATGCAGTTCCTGTAACGGAGTGCTGCGGTTTGAGTAATTAATAGACCTGGTAGTGCAACTCCAGCCATTGAATTTCTGAAGAATTGTTGATGGAAAAAACAGGACCTGGAGACAAATGGAAAATGCTGTATGTATTTATCAAAGATATATCAAGTTGAACTAGTTCAGTTTCATCTTTTTCAATAGTTGACTTTGCAGACATAAGAAATTAAGGTGACTTGTCTCTGAGCTTTAGTAAAGCTGCAGGTGCCAAGAAGAAATATACTAAAATTCAGATACATGTGGATTAACCAGACAATTATAAAAGTGGTTGAAGGAAGGAGATCAGATAAAGTAGTGGTGCAGAGGCATGGAGCTGTAAGGTGATGCTAGTGGAGTTTGTGCTGAATTTTTTTTCAGTGGCACCAGGTGTTCTGTGTGGTACTAAAACCTGCCAGGGAGGCAGCGTTAGTGGATGCCCACACGTGGGAAGTTCAGTCATGTCAGAAGGACAGGAGAGTGAAGGGTTATGAGTTAAAGTTGAAGAATTGAAAGTACAGCTGCAGAGTCTGGGTAGTCCTTCTGAACTTCTGAAGTCTGGTAGGGCCAGCTCAGAGTGGTGCAGGTGTACAGGGTGATCTCACCTGTCCCCAGATCACCCAGGGCTGCCTGAGCTTAGCAAAGCAGAAACAGCATCGGAGGAAATTCTGTCTGTGGGGGGAGATCAGCAGAGAAGAGAAACTGAAGCATAGCATAAGGACAAATGAATTAAAACAACTGACTGATTTCTTAAACTGTAGTATGGGATTTGTGTACTTACCTTATTTGTATGACTGTGGTTTTGGACTAGCTTTACAACAAGGAACAAAAGTATGTGGCAGTAAAAATATAGAAGACTGAACTTTAGTTGTGGACTGGTGTGTGTGTGTACATAACCTAACTAGGGAGAGCAGCTGACAAGTGGGTTTAATGAGCTAGAGTGAACCACAGTCAAATCAAAATGTGGTGAATGTTCTCTCTGTTGTCACCTCTTAGTTCATTAAGCACCTTTCTGCATGCCTTGAAGGATGGCACTAACTTTGCCAGTGTGCTCTTCAGAAATTAGTTAGCCATTCTAATATGAAGAAGGATTTTAAGACAGAATAGATGTGAGTTCAAGGTTTAGATGAAGCTCATAGCATCTACCAAATTTTCCTACTGCTACTTTGGAAGGAGCAATTACCAGAGTCTCAGATGAGAGAATGAGATGGGCAGATTCTGGATCAGATGCTGTGTATGACCAGTGTTATATTAGTTCTGCTTTACATGTTCATTTACTTTGTGTGTAGAATTAGAGCAATTTTTACACTTCTCTAGAAAGAAAAATATTTTTTTAATTGTGCAATTGTTGACCAAATTAGGCAGAGAAGAACAGATTACAATTATGTCACATTGAAGGAAATTCAAAGTTAATGACAATAAAGTTTTGAGTATTTTAAATGGTTGATTTGACAAGATCAGGATTTGGTTCCATCTGGCCTTATGTGAGTACATATTCTTTTTGCCTTAGAGGAATGCAGACAAGACAGAAAAATGCCTAAGTTCTTAGAACAAGTTTTATATGTTTCATATCCAGGAAATTTCAAAAATTGATGGTTATATTTTACCTTACAAGCTTTTTAAGAGCCATCAGCTACCGTTTTTCTTTTGTGGATTCTTATGCGTTGCTTTTTCAGCCAATGACATCTTCTAGGTGTCTGCCTGAGCACTCTGCCACTTGTAGAAACTCTTGGTTCCTTTAACATTCATCCCAGTCTCAAGTTATGCCAGAAAATCTATTTCTTTTTTTATGCCACTGCATCACCATACTGTCCTATGAATTAAAGATCAGACAAAAAGTCTGAAATACAGAAAAGGAGTATCTGAAAAGAAATAAAAAAATCTGGAGAAAGTGGGAGCAGTCTTTGGGGCCTGCTTTGAACAGTTGGCTGAGACACTAAACGGCTGAACTGTCAAAGGTGGGCTTTGTACAGTTGAACCCAGTTACTGCTGTGCAGAGTAGAGCATCTGCTGGCATTTGGAAGCAGCAGAGACTCATAATACGGCAAGAAATTACTGGTTTAGGAAATGAAATTGTTATTTGTTAATAACAGTTCAGATTGAAACACACTTCAAAACTGTCGTCTGATTGTCACTGTTTCCCTTAATGTATTTCAGTATGGCAAGGCTTCAGCGATGGATCAAGAGAAACAGATTTAAAGTGATAGATAAATTGTTTTTGTCCAAATAGTGGGTTTCACATTTAACAGGAAACTTAAGTATGTTTTCACTTAACTGTATGTTTGAAGTTTTGTGAAACCCATGCTATCTATTTTAATAATTGTGCCGAACTCCACTAATCAAAGTACATTCTTTTGCAACTGTTGTTGAATGCTTTTAATGGACTAATACAAGTGGGTTTGTTTACTGTATGTTTGTGTTTTCCCCTATTCCTCGTGTTCAGGGGTAATTTACAGGCTTAATGTTGCCAGAGTACTGCATGGTTGTGCAACTCAAGATACCAAAATGCTGTGCTGCGAAGTTATGTCTCTGCATACACAAAAACACTGAGGCCTTCAGAAATATGCAAGGATTGAATTATCTGCTGGCCTTAAGACAGTGTGATGTCTTTCAAAAACTACTGGGGGGAAACAAAGTAGAATACCTTCCTTTTGATAATGTTTATCCAAAATTTATTTAATTCTTCCTGTGCTCATGTCCGTCCTTGGGCAGTGCTGTCCTTAGCCCTCGTAAAATCTCAACAAATAGAAATGGTATTCTACCTTTTTGTCAGTTTGCAGCTTCATTATGACTAAAAGCTATTAACCTCTCTCCTAAGAGTAGTTTTAATTCTGTATACTGAGTTAATTGGAGTTTAAGCTGAACATGGCTTTTATTTCCTTTAAATCCTCTCCACTCTTTTGATTATGGATGGAATCGGTGGCCAGTCTGTCATTAAGAGAGTAGCTTGATAATCAGTTCTTCATGCAACTCTCAAAATGGAAAAAAAAAATCTTGGACTTGACTTTGAGATCTGCATTTTTTCATTTGTTATCCATTTGGCTTTATTTCCAATGAATCAGTAAAGTCAGTGCTTCTCCTGCCCCTATACTTAAATTCCTAGCAGTAGCAGTTTTGACTTGCTGTGCTTCCTCCAGCAGTTTATCTGTAGGCATGGAGGAGGTAAAAAACTGAAATGCACATGTTGTATCTTTCCTGTTCTTCTCTTTTGATTAATTTTCGTGCATCATAGAAACTACTTGAAAAATTCTTTGTGAAGATTCTTCTACTTTTTTAAAGCAAACTTTTTTTTTCCCCCCCCCCTCTAGTTGTAGTTAATTGAATAATGTAGCTTACCTCAGGCGTGGAACTGGCATGTTTCGATCATAAGACATCGTACTGTTCTGATTCCCCATGATTTGATGGGTTGGCATCTTATCAGCCATAACAAAACAGTTACTAGATAAGTAGATAAGAGTGTCTTTTTCTTCTGGTTGAGGAGAAAGAAAATGGAATCTTAAGGAAGTTTGGAATAATGCAGTCAGTTTTCTCCCCACTTTTATCAACACTTGATTAAAAAAATATGAAATGGGGAACAGTCTGTTCAGAAATTAAGACATAATTGTGCCTCCTGTTTAGTAAATTATAGTGAAGTCCAGAAAGGTTTAGGGCTGTATATTTTATAACGATGAACCTTTTGCTGGAACAATGTACAATATATACTGGTATAGTAGAGTAGTAGCTACTGAATTAAGAGTGGAAAGAAACGGACACAGTAGAAAGCTACTGTGGAATGAAAACAGATATGCTTCTTTGCATTAGGAGAATTTGTTAGCACTACCCTAAAGGTTAAAAGATTCAAGATTATTTTTTCTTGAGGGATGATAAATACTTTTAAGTTGTGTATGTGGCTGTTAGTGGGTGTTATTTCTGCTTTATAATTATTCTGTAATAAATACATATATATGCTGTTACATGGACACAATTTTTAAGTGTTGGCTTCTTAAACATATTAAACAAATGGTCTGACCTCAGTGGTTGAAAAGCAAACATGTGCTCTTCTTCTGAGGATAAGAGGGTGTTTACAAGGATGTTCCTCATAAAATATAAAATGAAGAAAGGCAAATATTTCTTTCTCTTTACAGGTTTGCACTTTGTTTTAGACATCTGGGACCATGTTCTATGCCCACTTTGTCCTGAGCAAGCGTGGGCCGCTGGCCAAAATCTGGCTGGCGGCCCACTGGGATAAGAAGCTGACCAAAGCCCATGTTTTTGAATGTAATCTGGAGAGCAGCGTGGAGAGTATCATTTCCCCAAAGGTACCTATTTTACACTAATGTCATGTTACCTTGCAGTGAAAAGAACTTGTGTGTACAGGTGGTGTTTACTATTTGGGTCACTGAAGCAAATGAAGTTCTTAATGTTGCTATTTTAAAGGGTGGAAAGGTCTGCTTAGATATGAAATACTCTGTTGAGAAAGTTACATAGCTTGATATTTTTACATATTTTTGGTTTTTGTCCCCTCTACTACTCATGACAATGAAATTGTTCATTTTAGAACTAGTGGTACAGTTGTGGCTTTTGTCAGTTAACAGATGTTGGAAGGTCTTATACAAAAAGCAACTGTTTGGAAACAAAAGAAAATTTATATCTTCTATATTTAGTGGGTATTTTAGTTGATGCTACTCTAGGATTTAGAAGAACTGCTAAGTGTAAGCAAAAATTGTAATGTACAATCACAGAGATGCTCACTCTTCCAGAATAGTGATTTACTTCATTATCAGCTCTGGAAGGATTTAGGAAGAAGAAGATGATGTTCATAGATTTACTAGAGAGCTGGAATATTCTTCTAGAGAAAGGAGAAACTAATAGGCACTCTTTCATATAGTTAACTTTGTTTAACAGTTCATCAGTTAAAATATTTAAAAGACAATGGAGGCAATAAAAATTTTGAATTCTTACAGGTTGATGTTAAATGCTGTATGGCTTACTCTTTCTGTGAGACAGTTCTTCCATGTACCATTCAACACAAATTTCATGCCCTTTCAGCTGAATACGTAAAGTCCTTCCCTGAATTATTTTTTTTCAGTTTTGTATTCCCACAGCAGATACTTCATTACATACTAAAGCAGTGAGATTGAAGAGGAAAGGAATTTAAAATTGTTTAAGTGTGGCAGTGTTTATTTATAGGCACTCCACATTTTCCACTTTTTTTTTCTGATTTTCTTTTTAACTGTAAGGCAGAAGATGGAGAGGTAGCTAACAGTTTTTAACCAGATTTTACTTAACCAAATAACTATTTATGGCTGTCTAACTTTATTTTTCACTTTTTCCACAATTCACAATTTTCCACAAAGTAGCAAAGGTGATAGAAAAAAATATGTGGTAAAAACAGGCTTTGTCACTTATTTAACTTGACAGAGCAATGTTTGGGAATTCCTGGAGTGAATGGTTATTAATTTACTGATATTTACCAGGTCATCCATAAATAATGTAATAGAGTGTCATCTTGAACTGGACTTTGCATTCTTGGTTTCTTCAGATTTCTCCTGATTTTTATGCTTGTTTTGGATATTTGATTTTATTGAGAAAATTCACATAAAGCTGACTGAAGGGAAAAGTGAGGCTACATCTAATTCACTGATTGTGCAATGTGTTTTTAGGTGAAGATGGCACTCCGAACCTCAGGACATCTCTTACTAGGTGTTGTTAGAATCTACCACAGGAAAGCAAAATATCTTCTTGCAGACTGTAATGAGGCTTTCATTAAGATTAAGATGGCTTTTCGTCCAGGTATCTGTCTTTATCTAAGCACTCTCTGAAAAGTTACATTGATAAATATATGCATTAAGAAGACATACAATTCTGCCTTAGATCTGTATAATTACATAACGGTATAGGTTATAGGAGAAGTAATTATTGCAGGTGGCTGGCTGAATGAGTTGTCTGCTAAAAAACATCTTTTAACTGAATTCTGAACAAAAACTTTCATTAATGCTGTTTCAGTAAAATCACACTTAATGATTTTGGCTCTTTCTGGTGTATGATGTTAAATGGAAATACAGTGCATGGTTTTTACCTTCTGTCTGGAAAAGGCCAGTGCCCTACTGAATAGAAGCACAGAAGGGGACTGGTTTCTGTCAAGGGTGAGGATTCTTTTGCCTTGAGTTACAAAAGAAACAAAAAAGTAAGCTGCTTTTCTTACCACTTTCACGTTTCAGTTTCTGAAAATAATGGGAACTGTAATGTGTGCATCAAAGATATGTGTGTGGTTTTGTATGTGTGCAACATAATTTCCCCCTCTATAGTTGCTTACTTAAATATTTTCCATGAAGATGGGGTACCATATTAATACCTGGAATTACTTTTCCATCCGGCAGTCAGTTAATTATTTGGCTTTCATGGCTTTCAAGATAGTTTTCTTTAATTATGGCCTGGGGAACTTTTTCCCAGCTGAAGTGTAGCTGTGGCAGTGATGCTGCTGGATGCTCACAGCTGCTAAATCATATTCTACCTTTTTAAATTAGTGAGTGCAATAGATTTAAAAGCTGAACTTGAGGGAGACTCCATTTTTTAAAAAGGCAACTCTTGAAAGCCAGTGCAGCAATAACTTGAGAAAAGTTAAGGGTATGTTCCGTTTATCTTAATTTCCTGACCTACAAGTTGTGATTCAAGCATTGAATTCAGGCATTGAATTTTATGTAGCTTTCAGTGGCAATTTGTTGACTGTTGCTAATTTTTTGTTTACTACTATGTTTAACTTCCCTGGGTGATGTGAACATAAATTTAATTTCACAAGGAAATCTGTTTTCCCAATTTTCTCGCTCCTAACAGAGTGCATGTCGAAGGTGAAGCATCTTAAAATTAAGATTTAGAAAAAGTGACGTGCTGGCCCTATACAAGCTGAGGCACTGGTCTTTATTCTCAGTTTAACTTTGTGCCTTAGGCATTGTCTTGAGTCTGTCTGTTCTGAGAATCATTTACATGTTTAATTTTAAGCAGCAGACACCTAAAAGTATTGAACAACCTTGAAAGGATGGACTAGATTTCTTCATTCCTAGTCAAGTACCATGATAAGTCAGCTACAGATTCCTACTTGTTCCTGGTGTCAATGGACAGTGGTTCTTTGATTATTCATTACAGAGGAGAGCACAGTGGGCAGAGTGTTTCTGAAGTATCTGTACCTCAGAATTGCCTGTGTTATGTGTGTGGGTCAGAAGGCAGAGCAGAGAGCTCAAATCTTCTGCAAGTTACAGAAGGAATTGAACCTGCATTTCCCATGCACTTTCAAGTGCCCTGACCTTTAAGACTTTGAATAAAATAGAGGGACCAACTACTGGCACTGGTTTTGTGATGCCCAATCTGATAGTCATGCCCTGAGAATGCCTGCTGAATAAGATTACGCATCTCCAGAGGATAAGAAAAGGTATGTGTGTGGTTTTGGTAATACAGCTCTTTTATGTGCAGAAGCCTATGAGTTAGTGTGCCCCAAGTGCAATCAGTACTGTTCCAGGAGATCTGGAGCTGATGGAACTGAATAAAGGACTGGTAGCAAAGCTATCACTGTGCTGCCACTGTAAAGTAGAACCCTGCAGCTCATACTGTATGCAGCGCATACTATTTTGGAGCAGGTACCTGCAGTCTTGTGAAACATACGATGCCTGTATTGGCTGCACAACTCTGCATAGTGTCACACAAATATTACTGATTGATTTGAGGCTTCCAGGTTTATATAGAGAGTGCAAGGGCCTGAGGATATATGTTTTGAATTTAGTTGGAATCTCACTAGCATTATCTAAGGTTTCTTTGTAGGTGTCTCAGCATCAGTTCAGTTCAACAAATCTAAGAACAGTAAGCTCGGGCAGGGAGAAAATGCTAATGGCTTACAGAAAAATGCTGTCCTTGTAAGGAATGGGAACTCATGTCTGGGTGTTCTTATTTGCAGGAGTTGTTGATTTGCCTGAGGAAAACAGAGAGGCTGCTTACAATGCTATTACCTTACCTGAGGAGTTCCATGATTTTGACCAACCACTTCCTGATCTAGAGTAAGCTTGGGGTTTTTTTCATTTCCATGAAAATGGTAATTGGTTTTAGTTGAGGAGAGCCTGGTTTTAAACAACTTACTCATTGCTGAACATGGGAGCCCCAGTGGTGTAGTGGTTAAGCATACGGCACAGTAATTGCCGGGGCCCGGGTTCGATTCCCGGCTGGGGATGCTCCCCGGGCAGGCAGAGCTCGTTAGCCCTGCAAGGGGGCAATCTGCCTACGTCCTGAGGAGGAACTCACTGCCACTGTCCAGAATCACTTTGGCCCGGCAGAAGAACCTCGGGATTAAAGGGTGGGCTCAGATCTGCGCGCCCTGTGTCTCACCTAAAAAATCCAGTGCGCAGGCTGGAAGGTCTGAAAGGAAAAAGAGGCCTTCCCCGGATCTTCGTACGCGAAGGCTGGCCAGCATTGCTGAACATAAAAAAAAAAAGTGTGTAGGTAACTTCTATTCTGAAGTCTTTCAGTACACTAATAAGGAAGTGTGCAGTCATCTTTGTGTTGATTTTAAGTTCATAGTAGCATTGACTTTAACTGAAGTTAAAGCTATCTGTACAGGAGCCTTTGAAAAGCTCGGGTATCTATTATAACTTTGTTTTTTCTTTGCAAGGCGCCCTACATCACATACATCCTTAGGTTAGACAAGATTAGTTTTATGGAAATGTTGTTGACCTTTTGAAGTGGCACTTTTAATTCTTAAAACTTAATACTTACGACTACTTGTACATATAACAAGTATACAACCTGAATAGTTCTTAATCTTAAAAAACCTGATGGTTTTTATTATTTTTGTTATTTGAATGATTCATAAGGGAGTTTTTAGAATACAGCTTACTCAGTGTTCTATTTAGTTTATATTCAAATTAGAGTATATACTAATTTGAAACTGCATAAAATTTCTGTGTCTTTATAAGAAATGTATCTTAGTACACCACAAAGATTGTTAACTTGGTACTGGTGCAAAATACAGTGTTTGATAAACTATATTAGTAGCTTTTGAATTGAAGGGGAGGAAGTCTTTTCTTGATTGTTAGTTTGGCCTTTGAAATTAGTGACCCTAACACAGCAAGGAGTAAGAGAGGTTCCTGATTAATTTCCCAGAATCTAATGCAATTTGGATGATAGATTTGAACCATTAATGGTCTCACCGTTTTAAGTAGTAGTTTCTATTCAGTGTTCACTGTTATTTTTGCAATAATTGACTTGAATGTAAAATTGCTTTTTACTAAATAATGTAATGTTTATTTTAGCAGGCTATATCTGTTAATTTTTTTATGTGATTTTTAATAATTGCCTTCTGTTTGTTTAAGTGATATTGATGTGGCTCAGCAGTTCAGTTTGAACCAGAGTAGAGTGGAAGAAATTACAATGAGAGAAGAAGTAGGCAACATCAGTATCCTCCAGGATAATGACTTTGGTAAAGATCTCATGTTATTATGTGCTTCTAGCTAATTTCAGCTATTGTAAGATATGGTTTTGCAATTACTATGGAATGCCCACTAAGCACAAAACAAATTAGTTCAAACGTGCTGTGGTTTTCTACATTTAATTTTTAGGTTTTTTGTGACAGTTTTTCCAGAAAGTCTGTCCTCTAATGATCAGCAAACTTGTAGCTGCCTAGAATAGGCAGAAAGAAAAGCTGAAGAATATTCAGTCAAGTTAATCAGTGAAGTACTGTGACAATTATAATTTCCAAAATGTGATGTGAATATAAAGTGAGCTGTTGCTTTAATCATAAGTGTGCTCTCAGTCAGAAACCATTGGGAGAATTCTAAAGCTGAATCAGTCAGTGGTGACAAGTTTGCTGCTTTGGGTATCTTTCAAGGACAGTGTTCTAACATCTGAATCAAAGCCCAAAGACAGTTTTATTTGAATGTCTGGTTCCCAACATACAGTATTGTAATCCATAATTCAGTAATTGTTTTGAAAGAATAATCTAGGAATAGTGTTGACTTGGTATTGGTTTGTGCCCTGTACTTGAAGCTCAGCCTCAAGGCATAAGGCACAACTTTTTCAAATTCCATTAAATTCTTTGGTTTCTGTAGAGATAAAATTTAGTAGGATCTTGCTAATATCAATGCAAATAAGTACAAGAAAATGCTTTGAAGAGGAGATAGTTATTTTTATAATTGTTTGAACAGTATTTTTTTGCTATGGTATTGCTGGGCACAATTTCTTACATCTTGTCATTAACTCTGCAAATAGGATAAATTGAATTAAAGTTTGGTTTTGCATCGTATGGGCCTTTGTTAATCAGTTAGATAGGTCTCTTGCATCTTGGTTCTTTAGCACTTATAGCAGTGAAATTGTATTCTTGCAGGTGACTTTGGGATGGATGATCGTGAGATGATGAGAGAAGGCAGTGCATTTGAGGATGACATGCTAGTGAGCACTAGTGCTTCCAATCTCTTACTGGAACCTGAACAGAGCACCAGTCACCTCAATGAGAAATCTAATCACCTGGAATATGAAGACCAATACAAAGATGATAATTTTGGAGAAGGAAATGATGGTGGAATATTGGGTAAGTTGGAGAGATTTGTTTTTCCTCTATCTTACCTCCTGCCTTAATTAGTTCTTGGGTAGATGAGGGGCAGTTGTTTCCCTTGTTGCCAAGATCCCTGTCAAAGTTATGCCTTGGCCAGTGGAATTCCGGTTTGTGAGTGCTACAGTTGTAGAGATGACTCACAGCACATTATGTGTTGGCATATTTCAAACAAAGTTCTAAAAAACTTAGATATAAGATGCAAATATGTGGCAAGTATATTGTAATGAAGGTTATCCGTAAGCTCAGAATTAGAGCTGAAATGCACCTTGGAAGAGCAGTGCTACTTTCTTCTATATCAGCGTTGAAAGTACTGGTTTCTAACTTTTACACTATCTTTGTCTGTGTTGTAATAAACTTGTCTGTACTTCTTTGTAAATGTGTCTGTACTCATGAACTAGTGGATGCAAAACTGATTCTTTCATATGGTTGCTTCAGATGACAAACTTCTCAGTAATAATGATGGTGGTATTTTTGATGACCCACCGGCACTCTCAGAAAGTGGAGTAATGATGCCAGAGCAGCCTCCCCATGATGATATGGATGATGATGATAATGTATCAAGTGAGTATGATCTAGGACTAGATCTAGAATTACTTTCAATTCATTTAATTTGGATTCTAATTCCTTAAAAGCATATTAATCTTGAAAGTATGAAATGTGGTAAACCACCTGAAGGTGTGGAGGAGGGGATGGGAAGGGTACACAGCCTGTTGATGTTTCAACCTAGTGGAAGGTGCTTGCTGTACTTGCAGTGGGAGGCCCGGACAGCCCGGACTCGGTAGATCCTGTGGAGCCATTACCAACCATGACTGACCAGACAACACTTGTTCCCAATGAAGAGGAAGCTTTTGCTCTGGAGCCTATTGACATAACGGGTGAGTGAGCTATTGGGGAATATTTTACACAGTTTGTCAGAGACCACCTTAGCTTGATGGAGTGGAAATGAATGTCTGGCATTGCTGCTGATTCTGCTTCTCAGTTGGGAGAGAAGCCAGGGATCAAGTGCTGAATTCCTTTTATTCTAAGAGTAGTTTTCCGGTACTTTCCAGAGAGGCAGCTCTCATGGATGGTCTTGGAGCATACTAGTTTGTAGTTTCTGCAATCAGTACATGTAACAGCATGATACTGTAGCTTTAGATAAACATGCTAGTTAAAATCCATGGAGTTGGAATGGAACTCAGCATGTCTTTAATTCTAGTACAGTGTCTGTAGTGCAGCACAGTTCTTGATGTGCTGTGTTTGAAGGGCAGGAATGACTGTTTACACTGAGAACGAGTGCTCTTCTAGTGATTTGTAGCTTTAATGAATTGCTGAGTTCGGGGTATACACCTTTGTATTCTACTGAGAATTTCTACTGAGTAGGGATTTTCTTTGTCTTTAATGCAAGAAACTTGCTTATTTTAACTAATACTGTAGTTGGCTTATATAGAGACCCCTGCTTTATTAAAAAATTCACATCTGAAAAGAAAGTAACTTGTTCTGTGCTTTTAGACTGAGCTCGAAGCCCTGATTCCCTGCTTGGCCAGTGGGAGAGTCCTGGCACTGCCCTCTCGTGGCAGGCTGGCAGCAGGGGTCCAGCTCATCTGCTGGGACCAGCAAAACCAGCATTTGCCAGAGCTTCAGGGTCTGCTGCAGAGTACCAGGCTTTGAGCACAGTGAAGTCATCCTAGAGCAGGGTCGGAAGTTTACCGTTAAAATAACCACCCACATTAACTCCACTAAAGCTCAGGTAGGGCTTAGGGGAAAAAGTGGGTGTGGTATTTTGAAGCTGTGATTAGAGTCATAGAATGGTTGGGTTTGGAAGGGATTGTGAAAATCTAGTTCCACCCTCTTGCCATGGGCAGTTCCACTAGACCAGGATCTCAGACCTCCATCCAACTTGGCCTTGAGCACTGACAGGGATGGGGCAACCACAACTTCTTTGGGCTACCTGTTCCAGTGCCTCACCACAGAGTAAAGAATTTCTTCTTTTTATCTAGTCTGAACCTACTCTCTGTCAGTTTGCAGCCATCTCCCCTACCCTGTTACTACATGTCTTTGTAAAAAGTCTCCATGTTCCTTGTAATCTCCCTTCAGGTAGTGGAAGGCCACAATTAGGTCACCTCACCCCACCACCACCACTGCCCTTCTCCAAGCTGAACAAAACCAAATCTCTCAGCCTTTCCTCATAAGAGAGGTACTCCATCCACTCTTCAACTCCGTGGCCAGTGTTTGCACCAACATAACAAGCAAGCCATGGGGCAGAGAGGCATGTGCAGCTGAGGGCATTGAAGCTTAAGTAGATTTAAATTCACAGAAGAATGTGTAGGTTATAGGATAGCATTCACAGTATTTGACGTTTTATACTGCACTTATCTTTTAATCCTTCTCCCAAAGCTAGCATTGCTTTAGATTCTTGAGGCAGCTTTGTACATGGGCACATGAGACCTATAGAGAACTTGAAGAATTCATCTACATGTGCTACCTGTTTAAGCTAACCTTCATTGTTTGCTAAAAATCTCAACAGTCAAGGAAACCAAAGCAAAGAGGAAGAGAAAGCTGATTGTGGACAGTGTGAAAGAACTGGACAGCAAGACTATTCGAGCCCAATTAAGTGACTACTCTGATATTGTTACTACTTTGGATTTGGCACCTCCTACTAAGAAATTGATGATGTGGAAAGAAACTGGTGGAGTTGAAAAGCTTTTCTCTCTGCCTGCACAGCCTTTGTGGAATAACAGGCTACTGAAGGTAACGTTTTTGTGCCAAGTTCATTTCTGAATGTACTATATCCGGGATTGTGCCTCATGCATAGCAAACATCAGCATATAAATAGTGATATCGTGATGGCAGTATTCATAATTGCAAGAAAAAACATATTAAAATAACTAAGGTACGTACTTTAAACATTGCTGTTATCAGTTACAGAAATAAATGATTTTTTTAGATGTTAGTACTGTTGGAGAGGAGCTTAAAAACTGAGAAAGATAGCCCATAATTACTTGATGTGAAAAGAAATAAAAGGACACTAAGTACTGCAATAGTGAATAATGTAACCTTTCCTCTGTAGCTCTTTACTCGCTGTCTTACACCTCTGGTACCAGAAGACCTGAGAAAGAGGAGGAAGGGTGGAGAAGCTGACAATCTTGATGAGTTCCTTAAAGACTTTGAAAACCCAGAGGTTCCCAGAGATGAGCAGCAACAGCAGCAGCAGCAACGAGATGTCATTGGTTTGTGTCTTGTCAAAGAGAAGGGCTTCCCCTCAGAGTGTATTTTTCTCTTTTATTTGTGCTTTGTATTAAGTCACCAGAGATTATGTATAAAGCGATAAGCTTTATAATGGTTGTTTAGCTTGATGTACAACCTGTGACATAACATAACTGGTTTTTTTCCCTAGAAATAGGGGGTGCTTAGGAATTGTTTCAACCAGTGAATTAAAAGTGCAGGCTGTTAAGAGTGCTCAGTTCTAAAATAATAGCAGATTGGATTTTGGTACAGTTTCTAATTACATTCTTAAGTATCTAAAAGAAAGTTTGTTGTGGAATATAGATGAACCTATTCTGGAAGAACCAAGCCGTTTACAAGAGTCAATGATGGAAGGCAGCAGAACCAACCTGGATGAATCTGTTATGCCACCCCCACCAGCTCAGACAGGTGTAAAACGCAAACTGCAGCAAGTAGAACCAGAGCCAGTGTTACCCGTGAGTAAGCTTTTCTTATTTTCTTATGGGGAGTGAGAAGTGAGCAATGTCTTGGAGTAGGACATGACACAGATTTGAGACCCTAGCTTTTTATGGTCCTTTGAGATTCACTGTAATAGTGTCAGAACATTTGTCCCTGGGTAGTCATTCTGGTGCCTTTGTTAGGTGAAAAGCTTAGTGAAACATTTAAAATGCTGGTGGGATAAAGAAATTATACTATTTCCTCCTAGTAAAATTCTTCAGGGAGTCTAGTGTTTCGCTTATCAAGTTGTGCTTGGCAAGTGTATATGAACAGCTTCCATGAAGCAAGGATTGTGTTAGCTGCATAAATGTCTTTTAAAACAGTCCTGTTGTACCCGGTTTAAGGCTTCAAAGAAAAACTTTGATTGTCTGGAGAGATTTCCTAGTTGAGTTGTGACTAGACTTGGACACTAGCTGTGATGCAGTGTGAAAGGAAACTGTTTGTGAAGGGGAGAGGAAGGAAGTGGGCAAAATAAAAGGTGTATTTTTCTGAATGCTTACCTGGTGAGAACAGTCCTGGCTTATGCTGTGTCTCATATTTGTGAATTTTTTAACCTCACTTTTCACGTTCCTTGACTAACAGGTTGTTCACTGTAGAATAACACTGTTAGATGTTACATTACCTTACTAAATGGGGTGATGGCTGCCGCTGCTCTTTGCCATGTCATGGGGTGAAATCAGCATCAGCTGTCCTTGATCAGTGTTATTGGCTTTGTTGGGAATTCTGTGATCATCTTAGAGGCCAGATCAGGCCTCTGGCAACAAGTACAACCTGTAGTGAGTGATACCTGCTGAGTGACTACATCAGAAAATGCCTGTTTCAGGTGTCAGGGTCACTTTACTGGCAAGCACTTAATTGTTTATAGATTCAGAGGGAGAGTAACATATATTAATTTTATTAAAACTGTCTACATAAGTCCTATTAAATTGCTTTTCTGGATTTTCCTCTTGACATAAATACCTTCTGAGAATATACTTGAGCACCAAAGTCATTCATATGTTTTCAGAAACTTTGCAGGTATCAATGTACATCCCTTCATGTTTGTATTGATGAGAACAGCATTTTGATATTTTGAAGATGTCTTGTTCCAGTGAGTTTAAGTGTGTTCATGCATCTGGTTATGTGGGATTTTAAATTTGCATGTGCTCATCCAAGGAGTGAGATCAGTAGTTTGGATGGTGGAATAAGTGAAGTTACTGGAAAGCCTTTTTACTTTACAGTGGTATCATAATTTCTGGTTTGAGTAGAATCTGAAGGATTGAAAATACACATATGGACACCAAAACAAAATTGCTTTTTGGTTTTCAAAAACGAAAAATTCTAATAAATGGCTAAGATTTAGATACTTGGATTTTATTAAACTGGTCTGCAGCACCATCATTCTATTGTAAAAACACTGACAAAATGATAACTGTTTTTTTAACTGTACTGTGTGCTCTTAAAGCATCCACCATCACAACAGCTGGAAATACCACCTGTAGAAATGCCTCCAGAGGAGCCCCAAAACATCTGCCAGCTAATACCAGAGCTAGAACTTCTACCAGAAAAAGAGAAGGAGAAGGAAAAGGAGAAAGAGGAGGAGGAGGAGGAAGAAGTAAGAACTCTGTGTAGAATCAGTGTGTTTCCTGGAAATGTTTGACTGTGGATTCAGTAACAGGCTCTTTTGTCTGTCCTTACTAATAGCCTTTGGAAATGTAATTCTTAAGCTATTTCATGATCATTTTATTATATTTATATTATTTAATTTTATAATATGCATATACATTCTGTTTTGAATTAGTGTTCTCCTGTTCTCACACATGGCTGGATTAAACCACTCTATGTGTTTATGATGCTTTAGACAAGAACTTTTGAACTTAATGGTGTGGTTCATTTTAAATAGCTTATGCTACTTAATGAAAGTAGCTTTTTGTGAGAAGCCCAGCCATGTCCTAAAATGGGATAAGTTAAGTTGTCTCTTAGCTGCAGTATTTAATATTCTGTGGTTATCAGAACAAACTTCATTGATTTTATTTTACACCTGTTTGCAGGAAGAAGACGGCACAGGGGGTGATCAGGATCAAGAAGAAAGGAGATGGAACAAGAGGACTCAACAAATGCTCCATGGACTTCAGGTACATGATTATTTGCATTCTCATAAAGTAGCTTTTGAGTGTTCCCAGTGAGGCTTTTGACCTGAGTTAAAAGGTCAAGGAGGTCCTTTCTTTGCAGTCAGTGTTACAGCCTAAAATACAAGTTACCTTTGAGGGGAAAGAATGCATGTAGTTGATTAAATCTGTATCAAATAATTACATTCAAATTAAATCCATACTTTTATAATTGTCACTTTTTTTCAGAGAACATTTGAATTAAAGTTTTTCACTGAAATATTTTTCAACCTTTATTGAAAAATTAAGGTTGAAAAATATTTATTATTACTTATTTATTGTCTACACTTGGTGTGCAACTAAGATTCCCAGAAATCAAAATTTTAAAATAATGGAGTTTGATTGTGTTTTTAATGAAACCATAGCACCTCTGACTTTGTGCTATGTGTCCTTAGGCACACCCCCATAAGGGTCAAGGGATATAACACCATTTTACAGGATGTTTACTTCCTGGCTATGCTAGTTTGAAAACTTACATGCCATGAGAAACTGAATCTCTTAACAACTGTGGAAGTGTGACTTCAGCTGATTTCTAGCACGTGGCTTCAGTGTGCACAGACATATATCTGTCTGTAGAATGGATTCTTGCTTGCTGGAGCTAAAGAGCTTTTTTCTGCACACCCCAGTGTGCACCTGAACTGAAGCTCAAACTGTTCCTTTGCTTAGCTGTGTGTGTCCTCCACATATTCTTGGATTGCATCTGCCTTTCGGCCTAGTTTGTAGCTCCTTTGTTCCCTTAAACATTTTGGCAACTCCTGAGATTTGGCTGTTACTGAGTGCCACAATCCCAGCTGGTCACACACCCCTCTCTTCTCTCCCCCAGCTTTAAATGCTGAGCATGATGGCATATGGCAGGGATTGTCCTTGTGGCCAGTTGGGGTCAGCTGTTCTGGCTGTGTCCCCTCCCAACTCCTTGTGCACCTCCAGCCTACTTGATGTAAAACACAGCACCGTATGAGCTGCTGTGAAGAAAATCAACCCTGTCCCAGACCAAATCAGTACAACTGTAGCTTAAAAATAATTTCTAAAGTATACAGATGTTGAGTTGGTAGTGTTGTGTAATGTTTTCCTCTATGAGTATTTCATCACAGTTTCTGAAGAGAGCTTTAAAATTCTCTTTGGTCATATTTAGCTTTTTTCAATTCTTTCTTCTGTGTACCTAAAAGAGCACCACATCGGATGGCTGAAACATTAAATCTGCAATGAGATTTGGAGTTAAGATCTGATTAATATAAAGTAATTTGGTTTGGCCAGCAAAATATCTTTTCATCTAGCTGAAGTTCATTCCAGGGTGTAGAGTTCTGTTTTAAATTGAAGACCTCAGTTGTTCTGGCCAGCAAAAAGACGTATTTTCATTATATTTGGTTTTTTTAATATATTCTTGCCAAGACTTTGAGAAAATGCAAGTGACTTAGTTTAAGACAGAGGAGTTTTAGAAATAAACAGGCTTTCACCTTGGGAAAATTGTGCATCTTTTAAAGAACATTAGCACTTGAAATTTTACTTTATTCTTTTTTGAATTACCTTTATTTTAAGAAATACAACTTGATTTTTTTTATTTTATTCCTATTAAGAAAAAATTGTCCTGTAGTCAAAAAAGACTGGTTAGCTATTGCTGCAGAAATAAATTCTTGTGCTATACAACAGTTTTTCTGGAATATTTTCAGCAGATTCAAGAATGGTTTTTTTCACACATCTCTGGGAAGCCTACTAGGTTTCATTTAACTAAGATCCATAAAGAAATTTTCATGTACTTGTGGTAATGTTCCCATCCTTCTGAATCCCTCAGTGTTCTGGGGTTGACATCAAATAGAATCTTGCCAAGAGACATTATTGTTTCTGTGTAGTTCTCTATTTAATATGTGGTATCAATGTTGTGTTTTTCAGAGAGCTCTTGCTAAGACTGGAGCAGAATCTATCAGTTTGCTTGAGCTGTGCAGAAATACGAATAGAAAACAAGCAGCTGCAAAGTTCTACAGTTTCCTGGTACTGAAAAAGCAGCAGGCTATAGAGCTGACCCAGGAGGAGCCCTACAGTGACATCATTGCCACCCCTGGTCCCAGGTTTCACATTATCTGAATGGTTCCACAGAGCAGAGCTAGTGCTCCTCTCGCCAGTGCGTGCGTGTATTGCCCTGTCCGTGGGGCCCACAGACCATGGCAGAAAATTTAGGTTTTATTGTCTGTATGAAGTCCTTGGTTTTCTCTTGGGGTTATTTTGGGGTTTGTATTTTAACTTTACCACTCAAATTTTTAGTGAAACTGCTGGGGCGGGTGACTTGAATTCCAGCCGCAGAAACCAGATATCTCAAGCGCCCAGATAAAGATTGTTTTAACAGCTCAGAGCAGATGTGTGCAATATTGGTGCATGTGATGTTTAGTATCAATGAAAATGTCTTACAATAATTTGACTAGTTGATTCAATAGAGATATTTTTAATCTATACGAGTAAATCTGAATGGCCAACCTATTGTCTGATTAAAAACTTTGCCAAACTCATCTGAAATGTTAGGTCTGCTTCTCATAGTAGTAGATTTTTTTCCCCTTCTCTAGATCTTTGTGCATACCGTGGGTCTATTAAAGCTGCCAATATGAAAGGTAGTGCCTGATATGTCAGCTTGCTGTGTCACTGCATTTTTGCAGTCAGATTTTTGTAGCCCTTGATGCTAAGGGGAAATGAGTATCTGTAGAGAGCACTTCCTCTGCGTGATACATGAAAGGACAGAACACGTGAAGCATTTTAGACGAAACATTCCTTTTCACTTATCACCTTGTTATGGTCCACTACTGATAATGGCTAATTACTGTTAATAAGTGACAAATGAAGACTAGTAATTTCATTTAAACATTTAAGAAATCATAATGCTTTAGGTTTGTTAGAGCTGTATATAAACTCCAGACTTTTTAAAACAGACTTCTAGATTGTAAATTGTTTGATTTTTTATTAAGCAGGCATTCGATGATAAGAATAAGAAAAATTCCTATATTCAGATAGCACCTGTACCGAAAGGGCAACAGACTTTGAATATAGAGTATAGATGGGCACAATTCCACCTAATTGTGTAGTGCATTAATGGCTCTTTGGATATATTTATGGTTTTAGTGTCAATTTTCTCTGATAATGTACCCTCCCGTGTTCAGAACATTTTATCAGTTTTGCAAAAGAAGTCCGGTTTGATTTTATTTTTAAAGAATGAAGCTTTACTGTTAGACCAGGTAGCACCAGAAATTATGTGAATATGTTGATTATGGAGACCTGTCTTAACTTTTTTTAGGGCAAAATTATTCACACTGAAAGTTCTGGTTTTAATGTTGGCACTTTTGTGAAATAATTTTGGGACTCTGAAATTTCAGTGTATACTCAACTGTAAAATTATGTGAATGTTTAAAAAACTCTGAGACTACATGATGACCATGTTTTAATAATCCTTGAAAAAGTTAATTGTATAAAGTTACTGCAGCTTTATTTTCAACATGATGTGCCTGTAAAACCATAATTTTCCCCTTTGTAAAAAGAGACATTGTAGATAACTTGAATGTTTAATTATAGAAAAGGTCATTAGTTTCTTGTTACACATTTTTAGTCTGTTTTTGTTGCTTTTCAAGGTTAATATTCTTGAAAATAGTTGATGCTGTTATGTATAACTTTTCTAATAAAAGTTGTGTTATAAGCTGTTATGTATTAGCTCTGTATCTTGTTTGAACACCTTCCATTTATGTAGGAGAGACTAAACACTTAGAGGTTGGTAATTTTGGTATTAGGAATGGAAAGATTTAGCTCTTTGAGAGATTAAAACTTGAATATGTAAATAGATTTCTTGCCGTTAGGAAGGAAGTGTTACTCTACTGGCTGTACTGTGCTTTTGTTAAAGGATTCTATGCTAGAAATGTCTCAGTGGAAAATTTTAGGAGACTGTCTATAAAATGTGATTCATCTACATGCCTGTCCCTTCTGAATGCCAGAACATATCCAGCTTGAATTCTGTTAGCTCTCCCATTCCCTTGCTCCTGGAAATTGCCTCTGCATGTATGTCGGTGCCTCTGAAGTCGCATGCTCCTCCTGGTAGATCCAGACACTTGGATTCAAGCCTGTGGCTGCAGCACATGGAGTCAGCTGGTTACCTGCAGAGCATTTGTACAGGGGCAGTGAATTCTGATGGACGTAGGCTGAGTGAGCCAACTTAGTCTGGGCTCCACACACAAGGGACTGTCCTGCTTTTGAGTGACCTGGGGAAGCAGCCAGGCCCGTCCTGTGTGTGCTGTAATTCCTGTGAGATGCAGGCTGGCCTGTGCTGAGCCATCCCAAGTACGTACAGCACTGGAAAAGTCACTTCCATTCCTTCAGTTTGAGCTCTGTGAGAGAAGTGTGGGAGCTTGGGCACTCGGGCTAGAATGAAAGCTCTTCTGGCTTTTCTTCTATCTATCATCTAGTACATTTTTATCAGCTTGATAACAAAGAACAGTTTGGTTCTTTGTTACACCACTGTAATATATATATATGTG
>VZRF01004964.1:2160-16157 GCA_013396875.1 Vireo altiloquus
CCCCCCTGCACCCCCTTATCCGGCACCAACGCAACCTTTTCCCAGCTACCCCCTCTCCCAGCCCCCAGACCCACCCTTTTCCTTGGCCCTGGGACCCCTGGGCCCCCATTCCTGCATTTCCCGGCTGCCAGCCCCTCCCTCCCTCACCCTGAGGGCCCCTGGCACCCCCTTTTTCTGGGCACAGGATTCCCTGGACACCCCATCCCACCTCTCCCAGTCCCTGCACCCCCCTTTCCTTGACTCTGAGCCCCTGAACCTCATTCCCAGCTCTCCCAGCCCTTCAAGTGCCCCCTTTTCTTGACGTGTGGACCCCCCTGGATCCCCAGACTCTCACCCCCCCGATCTCTGTGTCTCCCCAGTTCTCCACTCCCTGCAGTGCCTGGAAGTGGCGCTGTCAGAGCCCGGCCCGGGGGCCCCCCAGTCCCTGATCACGGGGATGTGGACGGGACCCCCTCTGAGCGCTGCCACAGTGAGCGGGGCCGGATGGAGCCGCAGGGACCAGGGATGGCGGCGGGAGCCGAGCCGGGATATTGAGATAGCCAGACCTAGGATATTGGGATAGCCATACCTGAGATTTTGGGATAGCCAGACCCAGGACATTGGGATAGCCAGAGCTGGGATATTGGGATAGCCAGAGCTAGGATATTGGGACCAATGAAAGGTCTCCTCTCTGTTCTTGTTATTCATTCCTTTCTGGTGCTGGACATGCAGACACACAGAGACGATCCCAGCAGCTGAACCTGCTGGAGGGAAGCTGCTGGATCTCTCTCAATCATCTTTTTAATAATATCTATCTATATATCAATCTATAAATAAAAGCCTTTTGATCGTCAATCCGTGAACTCTGAGCCTTTGTGGTAAGGACCAGGCCCTAGCTAGGGCCAATAACAACTCCTCACTTTCTACACCCAGAGATGGAATAGCCATGAGCCTGAGATTTGCCTCCATGGGAATTTTTGGAATCTTCCAGGATGATCCTGTTCCACGCCTCTCTTGATGATGCGGATGAGGGGATTGAGGGCCCCCTCAGTAAATTGATGGATGAACCCAAGTTGTGTGGGATGTGGATGTGCTGGAGGGCAGGAAGCTCTGCAGAGGGATTGGGACAGGCTGGAGCCATGGAATCCATGGGACTGATGCCATGGGATGGCTCCAAGAGGGTGTGAGGGTCAACAGGGCCAAGTGTCAGGGTCACAACAACTCCATGGGACGTTCTGGGCTGTGGGAAGAGCAGCTGGGATATTGGGAAAGGACCTGGAGGTGCTGGGGACAGTGGCTGGATGCCAGCCTGGGTGTACCCGTGTGTGTCCATGTGTGTCTTCATGTGTCCAGGTGTGTCCAGGTAATCAGTGGCACTTGGCTTGGATCAGGAATCATGTGTCCAGCAGGATCAGGCCAGGGATTGTCTTCCTGTACCTGGCACAGGTGAGGCCCCACCTGGAATCCTAGTGCCAGTGGTGGGCCCCTCACAAGGACATTGAGGGGCTGGAGCATGTCCAGATCTGGGAACGGAGCTGGTGGAAGGGCTGGAGAACTCCTGAGGGTACTAGGGGTGGGTCAGATGGGACATCGGGAGGAATTTAACAACCCCGTAGAAATGGGTTGTTAAACATTTGGATGGAGCAGGGAATGAGGTTGGGTCCCCAGCCCTGGAGGGGTCCAGGGAACACCTGGACATGGCACTCCAGGTCTGACAAGGTGACATCAGGCACAGGTTGGACTTGATGGTCTCACAGGGATTTTCCAGCATGGCCTGGTTTCAGATGGGATGGAGTTAATTTCTCCTCAGAAACTGCTCCACTGCTGCGGTTTGGATTTGGAATGAGAATGATGTTGATAACAGAGAAATGGGTTGGGTTTTGCTAAGTCAGATTTATCCTGATGTAAGGACTTTTTTCCTCATCTACTTCTCTGCCTACTACCTCTGTGGGAGGTTCCCAAAGGAAACTGGGAAGGAGTAGAGCTGGGCCAGGGGATGGAACTGGCCAAAGAGATTTTCCACAGCACAGAATGTCCCTCCCAGCTCTAAACTGAGGGGAGTTACCCAGAAGGGCTGGTCTGGGCTGAGGAAGGGGGAGCCAGTATGGGTCAGAGGATGCTCAGCAATTGCACTGGGCATCATTTGGGGGTCATCCCCTTTTTATTATTGTCCTTATTGGTGTTGTTATTAGTATTAGTTTTACATTTTTACTGTATTTTACTTTATATTCAATTCTTAAACTGTTCTTACGTCAACAAAAGTTTTACTTTGATTCTCCTCCCCATTCTGCTGGGATGGTGGTGGGGGAAGAGAGGGGGAGGTTGAGTGAACAGCTGCATGGTGTTTGACTCTCCAGTTGGGCTTAAACCACAACAGCTCCTGGCTGCATCTGAGACTCCTCCAGGCATCTCCTGGAGCCTTTTCACATATCCTCAAGGGAGCTGAGATCCCAGGGAGCAGCTCCCGATTCCTCCAGGGGAACTGTCTCAGATGATTTTTACCCTTATGTAGGAAACTTTATCCTCCTGGATTCAGCTGAGATTCCTCTCAAGATTCTCAGATTTCATCTCTCATTTTGGGTCTTGAGTTGGTAAGCACAGGCCCACAATCTTCCAGGGAAGATTTCCAGAATGCTTTTTCTCCTTTGGAGGTAAATTTTTGCTCTGTAATCCACCTGACTCCTCCCAGGCAGGTCCCAGAGCCTTCACATCTTGAGGAAGCTGAGTTCCCAGGAGGCAGCCAGAGATTCCTCCAGGGAAGCTTCCTAAGATGTTTTTGCTGGTTTGGAAACACCTCTCTATTCCAAGGTCTACTAGAGACTCCTCCTGGCATCTGCTAGAGGCTTTTCATCTCTGGTTTAGGTGCTTTATATTCCAGGTGGAATCCCAAGACTGCTCCCAATCAGGTACCTGGGGTGATTTCTCTCTTTTGAAGGAAAATGCATCCTCTGGGATGCAGCTGGAGCCTTCTCCAACATTGTCTGGAGGTTTCATCTCTGATTTTGGGGTCTTAAATCCTGGGTAGCAGGTAGCAGGATTTAAGTGCTCCAGTGTTGGTTCCAGAGACAATGTTTTGGTTTTTGCAGTTCCTGGATCTTGCTGGATCAACCTGAGGCTCCTGCTGGGGTTCTTCTGGAATTTTAAGATCTGATTTCAGGATCTGAAATTTCTTGTATCTGCCCCAGACTCCTCCAAGGCAGGTACCTGATATGAGGGGTTTTTTTATAGGTCCTGCATCTTGCAGGATCTTCCTGAGTTTCTTTGCAGACATCTCCTGGAATCTGTGACATACAGAGGTGTAAGCAGCTGAGATGCTGGGTGGCAGCCCCAGAGGGCTCCAGGGAAGCTGCCTGAGGGGATTTTGTGCCAGGCAAGGGGGAGCTGTGCAGGCCTGGAGGGGCAGGGGGGCAGCAGCGCTGTGCTGCCTGAAGAGCAGCTGAATGTGGCTTCTCTTGTGCTGGGCCTGCGTCTGTGTGCATCGCTGGGCACGCTGAGGAGCAGCTGAATGTGCCTCTGGCCGCAGGCTCTGTGTCTGGGCTGCTGCTGGACACAGAGGCTGCCTGGGCCTCCTGGTGTGGGGTGGGCGCAGGGCTGGGCAATGCCCCTCTTGCTGCCGAGCGCTGGGCAGGGCTGCCTGGGGCTGTGGCGCTGGCCGGGCTGCCCGGCTGCAAGGGCTGGCCAGGACAGCAGCTGCCCCACTGCAGCCCTTATCCCTGTCAGGGCCCCCTCGAGCCAGGTCACAATGGCTCCTGCTGCTCCTGGAGCTGTGAGGTTGTGCCGGCCTGGCCCTGTCCCCGTGGGGGGAGGAGGCCCAGCCCTGGCTGCCCTGAGGCTGAAATGAACATGGCTAAAGCCTTTTTTAATATTCAGCTCTTAATTATATAAACCAGCTGGGCGGGGGGGCCCAACAAGGTACACTCCCACTATCATAGTTTCTATTGGCAACCAGAAGAAGGATGTGTGTCAATTTCTTACTAGGGTGCAGTGCAGCAGATGTCCAGGTCCTGTCCTCACTGAAGCCTCAAAAGACTGCTTTTCTGATGTTGAAGTCCAGGGTACATACTAGTCCAGTAGCAGCCCAAATCAGGATTGGGAGATGTGTCTACCCTTTCCTCAGCTTAGGGTGTCTTTTAAGTCTTTTGATTGTGTGTCACTCGTTGTCTGAGAGGTTTTTTATTCCATAAAAATGATCCCATGATGCAAAGGGTCCCTTTTATTTGCATACGCCTATCCCCCTCTGGTCTCAGGCCCCCTTTCAGGGAGCAGCGAAGAAAATATCCGACGAAAAAGGGAGTACAATACAGAGTAATTACCAACAAATAGGGAGATAAGTACAGGACAATCAATCGGCGATTGACTCCCTCAATACTCCAATTCAGCAAGTGCAGGGGCTTATTAGGAACTTGTTTCTTACAAGGCTGCCACTGCTACCTCTGCAACTGGACCAGAAGGACAAGGATGAGGCGGTGTGGGCTGGAGGCTCTGCCTTGGCACAGTGCTGGGGAGCCTGTTATAAATGCACATTGTATTGTTGGCTTTTCGCAAATATTAAAGTGAATGTCATATGTGTAATGTAAGAAAATGAAGTGGTATGAAAATATTTCATTTTAAAAAGTANCCAAAAAAGGAATAGTTGAATGATGCATAGAAATCTATGAATATGTATGAGACTCGGACATTTAACAGAAGAGGTTTGTTAGCTAAGGTGTGCCTCTGGCATCATGCCAAGCACCCGGCCGTATTAACTCTTTGCTTTATTTCTGTCTCCTATTGTCCCTTTTATTAAACCCCTTATTAAACTTTTTTAAAATTTTACCAGGAGTGAACCTCGTTTTTCACAAGCCCCAGCACCGTCCCAGCAGTGGCCTCTCCCTCCTGCCCCAGCCCTCAGCTGGTGCCGCCCTTGGGGCGCTGGGCCTTGGGCTTCCTCTTCTCCATGGGCATCCCCTGCCGTCTGCCCACCCAGGGTGTCCCGGGGAGCTGCTGCCTCCTGAGCCAGGGGCTCTACTCTGCTGCCTTGGGCACCCCAGGGCTCCTGAAACACCCCACGGGCAGGGCGGGGCCCAGAGGGTCACAATGTCCCCTTGCTTCCATCAGGCCCAGCAGTGGCACAGTGCTCCCTAGGCAGCCTGAGGCACCACATCAGCCAGCTCAGGCCATTGCCATGCTTCCAGTCACTCCCAGCATGATCCCAGTTACTCCCAGTCTCCTTCAGTATATCCCAGTGTCCCCCAGCATGCTCCCAGTCACTCCCACTTCCTCCTCCAAAACCCCTTATCTCCCCAAAACCCACTCAAGTTCTCTCCAAGCTACACAGCCTGGCTGGAACCCCAAATCTCCCTCACAGACTGCTCCTCAGACCCCATCCCAGCACCACAAATGGCCCCAAGAGCCCCAAAAGCCCCTCCTGAAATGAACAGGGCTAAAGCCTTTATTAAAGTTCAGCTCTTTATTATGTGAATCAGCAGAGCAGGGGGTCTCATGTCGTAGCTCCCACTGGCAGTCCAGAGGAGGAAGTGCGTCGATCTGTTGCTAGGGTGCAGTGCGGCAGATGTCCAGAGCCCATTCTCACAGAAGCCCTGGAGAACTTGCACAGCTTGATTCTAAGTCCAGGGTACACACTAGCCCAGTTTAGGTCAGTGTGACAAGGCAGAAAAAGCCCAAGTCAGGATTAGGAGATGCATCTACTTATTCTTCAGTCTGGCGTGTCATTTAGGTCCTCTGATTATGTGATGGCTCGTTGTCCCAAGGGGCTTTTATTCCAAAATATGATCCCATGATGCCGGAAGTCCCTCTTATTTGCATACGCCTGCCTCCTCTTGGTCTCCGGCCCATGAGTCCAAAATCACCAGTCCTCCAGAAGAATTCTTCCACCACCGGTTGTCGGCTTAGAAGCTCTGCAGAGGTCTCTCACACTGCAAGTGTCTTTTCAGAGGGGAGACCACCGCGCCTGCATGTGGGAACTCGATTCTGGCTTTCAAAGCGTCTGGGATTTTGTGGGAGGAATGCAAGTCAGGATTGATGTAAACAGGGCAAGGAGCAGACTCCTTTTAAATGCCTTTATTAAGGATTTCAGCTCAGGAGGGGGCCTGTGGGGTTGCACCGTCCGACACTGCTCCCTTGATCCACCGTAGAGGAGGAGGTTCCGTGCAGCTTTGTCGTCCACCGGCAGAGCTGGGGCTTCCGAACTCACGGGAGGTCCAAGGAATGCCTCCTTTCACTGGCTTGACGCCTGGAATGTCACCTAGTTTAAGTTCTTTTAAATGGTGGTGATGGCTCTGAGACCGGCAGACCGGGCTAGGAGGCAGCCCGACCCGCTGCCGACTTAGGGGTGTTATTTCTATTCTTTACTTGGTCGTTGGCTCGTCGTTTCGGGGTATTGATCTCGCCGACCAGTGCAGATTGTCTTAATTTACATATGAGTCTTCGGTGCTTCCGGGGTCGCGCGCGCCATATGCCGTTCCAAGGAGCAGCTGCTGTTTCAGGAGGCAGTGGAGGGAGCAGCGGCAGAGTTCCCGACGGGGGGGAAAGGTACAGGGACAGAACTGGGCATATACAACTAGGTAAGTAACAGGGAAAGTTAACAGGTTTAACATGAACTGGGGCAGGTGACAAAAACGGTAAGAATAATTAAATACATAACGAAATGACAGGGTACTTAACAGGGGCAACATAGTAATGGGGATACATAACGACAAACATTAAGGTGCTTTTAACAAAAACAATAGACTTAAGTAATGGGGTAGATAACAAGAACTAGGTGGATAAATACTGAGGTAAATAAGAAAAAAACCGTATGAATTTCATGGATGTCCACAAGGGAGGGGAACTTGAAGAAATTTCAAAACTGCCATCTCCAGGACCACATCGGACATCTCTGGGGAACACAACTCACAGAGAAAGTGAATGTACTTATAAAAACGACGACAGGAAGATTGGGTGAAGAAATCATAGGCATTTCTCCCATGATCTCATAGCATTGACTTTCGGGAAGTTTAGAAGACCCGTTCAGAGATGCTACGGTAATAAAAATCACCCCAGCTTCCAACAGGCTCAAAGTGAGGCATATGTGCTGTAGCACATGCCCAATAGCATGATTTGTGCGCCTGAACCCCAGAAATGGGAGAAACCACATTTTTCAGGGAGTCTCCGAAATCCGGGTCTGTCTGGACTCCCTTGTCTGCTGTAGAGACAGCTGTTGCCGTGCTTCTGTGGAGAAAACCACCAGACTGCACCCCCATCGTCACAGCCCCCTTTTCAGGGAGGGCGGAGGCGGGTGCAAGTTCCAAAAGCTCAGGGACAGAATGACAAGGGAGTTGTGCTTCTTGTGCAGCAAGTGCAGCCTCTCCCCTGAACGGAGGGGGCAGTGAACGCTCAGGCACTTCACCAGGAGTCCCAGCTAGGGCAGGGGCAGCTTTCTTCTCTGTCCACCGCTGCTTGCAGCGGGGAGAATGAGCGCCCACCCACGCGGGGGGAGGGGACGAGGGATCCAGCACCGCGGGGAGGGGGTGGAGGCGAGTGCCTAGAGAGTCAGCCGTCTCACTCTGCAGGGCAGAAACGGGTCCCGAAAAAAATCACGCCGGAGAAACCCCTGCCATGTCCACAGAGAGAACGAGGGGCCATCCCGCTGCCGCCGCTTGGAGCGGGAGGGACCACCCGGCCGCGCGGCCCTAGGCAACACAGGGGCCGGGGGCGGCATCTCAGCTGCCCCCGCTGGCGGGGAAGCCGGGCTGCAGGCGCAGATCAACCGGGACGAGCGGCGCCGAGCCCACCGCGCCCCACAGGGCAGGGACGGGCTCTCTGGGACGCCGCGCGGAGCGACCCGCCGCCCTGGCCACGGGGAGGGGCAGGGGCGACGGCTGGCCGCGCCCCGGCTGCACGGGTTCAGCCCCGCAGGGCCCTAGGCGAGGCGAGGGGGTGCCTCCAGTGCACCGGAGGCAGCAGGGGAGGGCACGGCTGCTCTGCTGTGAAGAGCGAGGCCGCGCTCCGGCTCGGCCGCCGCGCCACATGGAACAGGGGTCGGAGAGACGGCAAGACGATGGCCCGTTTGCCCCCGCCGCAACCCCGGGCAGCCCCGCGGCATCTGCCCAGCGTGTCCGGCCAGCGGGGGGTGCTCAGAAACACCAGGGAGAGGGCACGGGACGGGGACAGAGCCCTGAGGCGAGGGATGGGGGGTGTAAGGAATACCTTCCCTGATATTTGACAGAGGTAACTTGCAGCCTCTGGCTCTCGCCTCTTCTGGGCCGTCAGCAGATCCGGCTTTGCCAGGCTTTTCATCATGCCAGGGGCTGGCAGCTACGGTCAGATCACGCCAGGCTGGGAGAATCTCCGGAAGAGACTCTTCGCACTGCTCAAAATCCCGAGTGAATTGCGTTGTCACTGTGTCCCAAAAACGCTGGCTGAAAGCGTCCCGTGGATCCTGTTCCGGTCCCATTCCATGGTTTTGAAGCCAGCAAAGGAATTTCAAGAGGAGGTCATTCCCAGACCTTGTCTCTGTGGAATGATAGCAGAGTTTTCCATGCTAGAATCACAGTTCTTTCTTCAGCAGAGAGACAATTTTCCATGTCCAGACAGCTTTTCAGCAGTTCCATGTCTGGAAACTTTCCAATTCTTGCTGAATCTCTCAGTGCAGCTCAGATGGACGCTTCAGGGTTCACCTGTGCAGAACTTGATTCAAGACAGGCAGGGTCACCAATTGTCGGATGGCGATGTTGTTATTGGCCCTAGCTAGGGCCTGGTCCTTACCACAAAGACTCAGAGTTCATGGATTGATGATCAGAAGGCTTTATTTATAGATTGATACATAGATAGATATTATTAAAAAAGATGATTGAGAGAGATCAAGCAGTTTCCCTCCAGCAGGTTCAGCTGCTGGGATCATGTCTGCATGTCCAGCACCAGAATGGAATGAATAACAAGAACAGAGAGGAGACCTTTCATTGGTCAAGGCAAACACCTTACCATAAGCATTTCTCATACTTACATTCTTTTCTCCTGGGAAGCTAAGGAGAGTTCCATTTAGAAATTAATTAATTATTAGAATTCAAGACAAGTTAAAAAGGAAATCGCTTTCTTCAGCCTTTCTCTGAAATTTCTCAAAAACCCACTGCCAAGTTGGTACCGCAGTGGGATGCCCCAACAAAATCTTACCAAATATTCCCCTGAACCCAAAATTCACCCCAAATCCCAGTAAAATGTTGCAGCTTTAGACACTTTTGTTTAATTTCTTTATTTTTACCCCATATTTGGTTGTTCTGACAGGATGAAGGACAAAACGATTTAGGTTGAAAAAGACCTCCAAGATCATCCAGTGTTGCTTTATGCCACCACAAGAAACAATGGGACAGATGAAATTTTTTGGGCTGTAAGATCAACAAATCCACTCTTCCCAATGAATTCCCAGTGTTGATCTGAATCCTGATGGATTTTCCTGCCCCTGCATTCACCCAGGTGCCTGTGGGGATCCAGGAGAACGTGGAGCGCACCAGCCAGGGGTCCACCAACATGGATCACCAGGAATGCCGGTCACCAGGGCTGTTCCCAGCGTGGGTCCTCTGATGGGGGATGAAGTTGGAGCAGCACACGGAGGTCTTCCCACAACTGGGGCAGTCTCAGGGCTTCCCCTACTGGTGGCTCTGTTGGTGGTGGGTCAAGTGAGAGCTCCTGGAGAAGCTCTTCTCACACTCAGGACACTCATAGAGTGTCCATCCTTGGTGTGGATGCGATGGTGCCTGATGAGGTTGCAGTTGCGGTTGAAGCCCTTCCCACAGTCAGGGCAGCAGAAGGGCCTCTCCTCTGTGTGAATCCGCTGGTGCAGGAGGACATGGGAACTGCTTGGAAACCCCTTCTCACACTTGGAACACTCAGAGGGCCTCTCCCCGGTGTGGATACACTGGTGGACAATCAGGTTGGAGCTGCAGCTGAAGCTGTTGCCACATTCCCACACTTACAGGGGAAGCTAGGGAAACATCTAGAAAGACTTACAGGGCTTCTTCCCATGGTGAGGGTCCTCATGGACCACCAGGTCCAAGCTCTGGCTGGGTCTCTGGCCACCTTCTCAGCTCAGGTTGGGTCTTTCCTCCTTGGAACACCCTGGGCTGGGTTTGCAGCCCTTCCTCCTATGGGATCTCCAGCGCTTTTCCTCCCCTGAGCCATGGAGTCAGTCAAACAGCCTCTTCCACGAGGTTCTGCTGCAGGGATTTGTCCTCCCTGGTCCCTGTCCTCAGCTCCTTGTCTGGGGCAGGAAGGACAAGGAGAGGATGGGATTTGCCTCCATGCCAGAGGGAAGGGGAAGGAGATCCCCCCCCAGTCCGTCCCCAGCAGGACGGCGTCAGCAGCGAGGTTNGGAGAGGGCACGGGACGGGGACAGAGCCCTGAGGCGAGGGATGGGGGGTGTAAGGAATACCTTCCCTGATATTTGACAGAGGTAACTTGCAGCCTCTGGCTCTCGCCTCTTCTGGGCCGTCAGCAGATCCGGCTTTGCCAGGCTTTTCATCATGCCAGGGGCTGGCAGCTACGGTCAGATCACGCCAGGCTGGGAGAATCTCCGGAAGAGACTCTTCGCACTGCTCAAAATCCCGAGTGAATTGCGTTGTCACTGTGTCCCAAAAACGCTGGCTGAAAGCGTCCCGTGGATCCTGTTCCGGTCCCATTCCATGGTTTTGAAGCCAGCAAAGGAATTTCAAGAGGAGGTCATTCCCAGACCTTGTCTCTGTGGAATGATAGCAGAGTTTTCCATGCTAGAATCACAGTTCTTTCTTCAGCAGAGAGACAATTTTCCATGTCCAGACAGCTTTTCAGCAGTTCCATGTCTGGAAACTTTCCAATTCTTGCTGAATCTCTCAGTGCAGCTCAGATGGACGCTTCAGGGTTCACCTGTGCAGAACTTGATTCAAGACAGGCAGGGTCACCAATTGTCGGATGGCGATGTTGTTATTGGCCCTAGCTAGGGCCTGGTCCTTACCACAAAGACTCAGAGTTCATGGATTGATGATCAGAAGGCTTTATTTATAGATTGATACATAGATAGATATTATTAAAAAAGATGATTGAGAGAGATCAAGCAGTTTCCCTCCAGCAGGTTCAGCTGCTGGGATCATGTCTGCATGTCCAGCACCAGAATGGAATGAATAACAAGAACAGAGAGGAGACCTTTCATTGGTCAAGGCAAACACCTTACCATAAGCATTTCTCATACTTACATTCTTTTCTCCTGGGAAGCTAAGGAGAGTTCCATTTAGAAATTAATTAATTATTAGAATTCAAGACAAGTTAAAAAGGAAATCGCTTTCTTCAGCCTTTCTCTGAAATTTCTCAAAAACCCACTGCCAAGTTGGTACCGCAGTGGGATGCCCCAACAAAATCTTACCAAATATTCCCCTGAACCCAAAATTCACCCCAAATCCCAGTAAAATGTTGCAGCTTTAGACACTTTTGTTTAATTTCTTTATTTTTACCCCATATTTGGTTGTTCTGACAGGATGAAGGACAAAACGATTTAGGTTGAAAAAGACCTCCAAGATCATCCAGTGTTGCTTTATGCCACCACAAGAAACAATGGGACAGATGAAATTTTTTGGGCTGTAAGATCAACAAATCCACTCTTCCCAATGAATTCCCAGTGTTGATCTGAATCCTGATGGATTTTCCTGCCCCTGCATTCACCCAGGTGCCTGTGGGGATCCAGGAGAACGTGGAGCGCACCAGCCAGGGGTCCACCAACATGGATCACCAGGAATGCCGGTCACCAGGGCTGTTCCCAGCGTGGGTCCTCTGATGGGGGATGAAGTTGGAGCAGCACACGGAGGTCTTCCCACAACTGGGGCAGTCTCAGGGCTTCCCCTACTGGTGGCTCTGTTGGTGGTGGGTCAAGTGAGAGCTCCTGGAGAAGCTCTTCTCACACTCAGGACACTCATAGAGTGTCCATCCTTGGTGTGGATGCGATGGTGCCTGATGAGGTTGCAGTTGCGGTTGAAGCCCTTCCCACAGTCAGGGCAGCAGAAGGGCCTCTCCTCTGTGTGAATCCGCTGGTGCAGGAGGACATGGGAACTGCTTGGAAACCCCTTCTCACACTTGGAACACTCAGAGGGCCTCTCCCCGGTGTGGATACACTGGTGGACAATCAGGTTGGAGCTGCAGCTGAAGCTGTTGCCACATTCCCACACTTACAGGGGAAGCTAGGGAAACATCTAGAAAGACTTACAGGGCTTCTTCCCATGGTGAGGGTCCTCATGGACCACCAGGTCCAAGCTCTGGCTGGGTCTCTGGCCACCTTCTCAGCTCAGGTTGGGTCTTTCCTCCTTGGAACACCCTGGGCTGGGTTTGCAGCCCTTCCTCCTATGGGATCTCCAGCGCTTTTCCTCCCCTGAGCCATGGAGTCAGTCAAACAGCCTCTTCCACGAGGTTCTGCTGCAGGGATTTGTCCTCCCTGGTCCCTGTCCTCAGCTCCTTGTCTGGGGCAGGAAGGACAAGGAGAGGATGGGATTTGCCTCCATGCCAGAGGGAAGGGGAAGGAGATCCACCCCCAGTCCGTCCCCAGCAGGACGGCGTCAGCAGCGAGGTTGTCCTGCAGCCAGGAGCGATGTTGGGCTGGGAGATGGAGCAGGAGAGAGGGAGAAAGGGGCAGTGACTTCCTCCTCACCTGCCTGGGTGTCCTGGGGCATCTTCCTCTGCCTCGCAGCCTCCTCCTCCATCCAGTCAGGGTTTGGGAATGGGAAATTCTGGTTTGAGTGGGATAAACGGTGTGAGTGTGTCAAATTGGGGGTTCCTTCTGCCCAAGTCCATCTCTAGAAGTCAGTGGGCATTTAGTGTCCATAAAAGGGTCCTGGACACCAACATACAGCCCAAAAAACACCTCAAACACCAAGACACAACCCCAAAACTCCCAAAATATCAAGATTCAGCCCAAAAGACTCTGATTCGCACCCAAAATTCCAAGAATAAGCCCCAAAAAATCCTCCCCAGTGTTCTCCCTCTCTGTTTACTCCACATTGGGCTTTTGGGCATCCTCCCTCTCTGGGATTCTGGGGATCCTGTGTGTATTGGGCTTCCCTCTATCTGGGATTCTCACTTACTCTGGGCTGCCTTCGGTCCTGGGATTCCTGCTTTATGCGCTCCCCACTTCGGTGTCCAACAGATCCCTGGTTCCCCGCTGACCGTTCTCCCCCCTCTCTCCAGGCTGCCAGGGGTCCCCCAGCTCTGGTGTTGCCCCTTTCCACTCTCCACACTCCGGGGTTCCTGGGCTTCCCCCATCCCTGGGTCCAATGAGGATTCCTAAAACTGGTATCCCCCGCTATGCCAGTACCGGACGACTGCCACATGGCTCTGGAGCCTGACTCACTGGGACCTTTCCCAAACCCCTCCTCAGGGATGCCCCAGTCTCCCCGCAAGGGGCATTTATGGCTCAGCCTTTGAGTCCTGCAAGATCCAAACACCCCACTCATAACAAACCCTCCCAGGGACCCCCCAAGATGTTTGGGGTGATACTCTCCATGGATGAACTGACCTAAACGCTTAACAAGCTTCTTGGGGCTTTGCGTCCCAGACTGAACTAGCATACCTTTTAAAACTAAATAGAAATCTTTGTCCTTCAGCCGCGAGGGTGTGGACATTGTGGTGTGTTCTAAAATCTCAACAAGCTTACCAAAGTCGGCCAACACTAGGGGGGACAGGCAGGCTGCGTTCGGAGGACGTCTCGCTCTTCCCCTGGAGACCGGCCAGCGGGGCAGGGTGGGAAACTGGGCGCGCTCCGGAGTCCCGCAGAGCAGGTGACGAACGGTGTCAGGCGGGGGGTGTGGAGAGGAGGGTCACAGCATCAGGGCAGACGTCAAGCACGTTGGGACGCCAAACTGTGAGAGCCCATGCAGGGTCCCACAAAGGTGGTTCGTGCCCTGTACGCTGTTCTTCTCAATCTCTCATCTCAGGGACAAAATAACAAACGACTTCAGGGCTGCTTCAGGTTGTTTATTCTAAAGTTATCAAAAGTTCTGGAACACAGTGTTACCACTGATTCCAGGTGC